>JAWPHD010005537.1:0-161221 GCA_037043455.1 Cyrtodaria siliqua | reverse complement strand
GTGGCTATATAGGAATCGAATTGTCCGTAACATCCCATCGCGTCGCATAACACAGTTTTGAATGGGTTGTTCCTAAACTTCACATACACATAACAACTGATCAAAAAGCGGGAGTATTCATCACCTTCGGTGACAGTTCCAGTTGATTTTTGAGGGTCAACCCTACAGAGACAGTGCCAACTGCCTATTTCCCTTACAACCAAAACAAAACACACGAAATGGGAAGGAAAAAAGTGGTTTTCGCTCCTCATTGGTAACATTTTACTACACTAAGTATATATGGGTTCCAAAATGTGCAGTCGATTGATTTTTTGGGTCATCGAAACATACACTGCCCACCCCAGTCAAAATATTGGGGAGGGATTAGGGATTTCACCCTCCACACCCCAACTCACCCCCATTCCACATCCTCTCTGGCTCCCATGTCAAAAATTGTGCCCCAACCCTAATCTGAAATCCAAAATCCTGCCCTGTAATGGTATCTATTTTTACACAACTTTCATAAACATAAACCTTGACTTGATTTTGTATTGTTACAAACTAAACCACTTAATTCACTAAGATTTGATTATTGAGATAATTTATTTGTCTATATAGGCCATAAGTATGTTTGTACTTGCATATGCCAAGTCAAGCAAGAGAGAAGAGTGTCTGTGTATTAATAATATTAGATCTAATTATATATATCCATTCTGGTGCATTCATGCGTTGCTTTAAACTGGCTAAACAACACAGGATCATGGAGTTAAATCTGTCCTGTTTATATAGATTTCTTGTGAAATGGAGATATGCAAATTAAAGGAACTATGGCTTATGAAGTGTTGTATGGTTTTCGTAGTTTGTCTTTCCTCGGCAGTGGATTAATATTGTGCATATAGGTAAGAATTGTGTGTGTGTGTGTGTGTAAATGTCATTTTGTTGTATGTATAGAAGTGTGTTTAGTTAATTATAGGCGTAGTGTTGGCTGATAGACGATTTACCTTGATATAACCCCAGTCAGGTGAAATATTTGTAAATAAAACAGTGGTCATGTGTTGGTCAGGTGTACTTATAATTTGGTCTGGTTTAGGGTATTAGTATGTCCAAAGGAATCGGACATATTGTAAACACAGTACAGTATCCCCATAAATAGATCCACGTTTGTATATAATTTTATATATTTTACTATACTACTAGTGGATAGTCAACATGATGTATTACGTGCGTTTACAATATGCCCGATTCCTGTGGTATGTCCGGGATTTGGGTCATAAATATATACTGATAAATATGATAAATAATTGTTATGATATTAATAGCACTGCAATTGGGAATGCAATCCTGGCATGACAGGCAACACCATTTCATGCCAATGGCATTAATTCTATTTACTAGTTAAAGACGCTGAGTTTGAAACCTTCTCGTAAAACACCAACCAACCAGTCATTTTCTTGACAATGCTTGACAATGAAACTCTAAGAATCAAAGCTCTAACATTTTAAAATTCTGTACCTACCATCGACCATTGACTAGGCCTTAAATACCACATTTCCAGCCATAAAACTCACCAAAGAGTAGGATATCATGCAGATCTAGTAATATTTTGTCATTGAGGGATTTTTCTCAAGGCTCAAATGGTAGAAGGACTATTACCTTAGAACTGTACACATACACACTACAGTGGTTGTTTATGCAGGCATTGTGTGTAGAACTGTACACATACACATTACAGTGGTTGTTTATGCAGGCATTGTGTGTAGAACTGTACACATACACACTACAGTGGTTGTTTATGCAGGCATTTTGTGTAGAACTGTCACATACACACTACAGTGGTTGTTTATGCAGGCATTGTGTGTAGAACTGTACACATACACACTACATTGGTTGTTTATGCAGGCATTGTGTGTAGAACTGTCACATACACACTACAGTGGTTGTTTATGCAGGCATTGTGTGTAGAACTGTACACATACACATTACAGTGGTTGTTTATGCAGGCATTGTGTGTAGAACTGAACACATACACACTACAGTGGTTGTTTATCCAGGCATTGTGTGTAGAACTGTACACATACACATTACAGTGGTTGTTTATGCAGGCATTGTGTGTAGAACTGTACACATACACACTACAGTGGTTGTTTATCCAGGCATTGTGTGTAGAACTGTACACATACACATTACAGTGGTTGTTTATGCAGGCATTGTGTGTAGAACTGTACACATACACACTACAGTGGTTGTTTATTCAGGCATTGTGTGTAGAACTGTACACATACACACTACAGTGGTTGTTTATGCAGGCATTGCGTGATGTCTTCATTAGAACTGTACACATACACACTACAGTGGTTGTTTATGCAGGCATTGTGTGTAGAACTGTACACATACACACTACAGTGGTTGTTTATGCAGGCATTGTGTGTAGAACTGTACACATACACACTACAGTGGTTGTTTATGCAGGCATTGCGTGATGTCTTCAGAAGCCTTGCCAGAAAGTGTGAATGGAGTCGTGCCGCATACCCAGGAAAAATATCTAGGCAAGAAATTTGTATGTTTTACATATGTGTTACATGTGTATTCCACATATGTATTTCGTATACAAGTAACACTTGTGTAATACATATGAACATATTTTTCAACAATAAAATAATATTAAAACTTATTTATTTTTTTCATAAATACTTTATGTATTTTATGAATAATAGTTTCATATGAAATACATATGTATACATTTCATACATGGCACAGGTGTATTATTTTAACATGAAAAATATATGTGGTACATATGTGACACATAGGTATTATTTACTGGTACATATGTGGCACGTATGTAAATAACACGATGTACATATGAAAGAAACATGCAGATAATAAGAAAGTAACACAGATGTGGCACATGTCACAACATTTTTCCTGTGTACTTACATATATTCCCTATAGGCCGCATCATAGCTCTTCTACACTGAACAAAATTTCTAATTACGCCCGTATGCCTGGCTACGCGCCTGCATAGTTTGTAAAACATTTATTTTTTGTTTAAATTGTTACATCTTTTGAGAGTTACCCTCCCTTTATATGAAAACATGAAATGTGTTGATAAAACGCATAACATGAGTCAAAGATCGCTTAAAGATATAAAATTATTAAAATTGGTATGAAATAATAGAAAAAAACATAAAAATTTGACCCATTGATCGCAGATTCTCTGTCTGTAAAAAAATGAAATATGGATAATCTTAAATTACCTCCCTTAAAATTAAATATTGTTTGAAATTCAAGTAACTGTAATTCAGCATTAACATTAAATATTTCGAAAATTTCTTTTCCAAAAGCATTTGTAGTGGTAATGCTAGTAAAACATGATGTCAAAATAATTTTAACTGGCATATTTTAGAATTAGGAACATCGAAAGCTTCACTAAATTCGAAGTACTTAATAAAATCCTATATACCCAGTTGTATAAGTGTTTTAACTTATTTCTAAGAAAGCACATTGACTTAAAAGTTTTAAAATATGTTCATGCAATCAGAGCAGATGATTTACACTCGTTATTTTGCAGTTTAACCGTATCTCTAATCAAGCTCAAAATACACAAAACAATGAGAATATTATTGACATATTCTTAGGTAGGTTACTTAGAAATTCGGTTTAGTGTAATGGTAGGTGCAGAATACAGAATATAAAACCAAAAGAGCTATGATTCTCACCTTGAGCTAGCATAATCATTGACAGTCTCAGTAAGGCCAAATAAAATTATATGTGTGGTTCTGGTTTCCTGACCGACCCCCGTTTTAGGGACTGACCCTTAAAATTGTATTTGGCCTAAGCAGCATTTATTTGGTCTATGAATATTCTGTTTATTGAATAACTGGGCCCAAAGCATCTGTGTACTCTGACACATGCATCCTTGAGACAATACAAGCATTAGGTAACCTATTAAGATGAAAGTTCTTTCATAGTGAATAGAGGTAAATAGAGGATATTTGTTTTTAGCTCTACTGGCCAAAGGCCAGCAGAGTTTATGGGATGCCATGTCCGTCATCCGTCTGTCGTTAACTTTTGTCTCATTAAGAGGATAGGGCCTTCATTTTTCATCTGAACTTTACCAAACTTTACCAGATTGTTAATATTGGTGAAAGCTCGGACATATTTGAAAACCAGCCAGATCGATCTAGTAACAGCGGAGTTACGTTAGGGCCTTCATTTTTCATCCGATCTTTATACTAAACTTTACCAAATTGTTAATATCAATGAAAGCTCGGACAAGTTTAAAAACCAGCTATATCAGACCAGGATCACCAGAGTTATATGCGCTTGAATTATTGAAAAAAAACATTTTCAGCCTTGTGAACACTCTAGCGCCTTCATTTTTGTAATCGATTTTTGAACTTGGCCAGATTGTTGATATCAATGAAAACTTGGACGAGTTTGAAAACCAGCCAGATCAAACCAGTAACACCAAAGTTATGGCCCGTTTTCAATGGAGTATCTATAATAGAACTTGCAGCACCTCTGCAGTTCAGGGTGAGAAGGTTTTAGGCCCGTTCTCCATATTTTATCTTGATGTACATGGAGAATGAGACTGGCATGTTTATTCCTATTAGGCGCCATATAACCTTTCATATGTTGGTGCACCTTAAAACCCCAATTCAATTCAATATTCGATAATGTACACTGGAAAGCCCAGGGGTCGTGGGTTCAAATCTCACTGGAGGCATTTTTTTTTATTTTATCTAAAAAAAAATCATAGGAAACCTTGGTTCATGGGTTCAATTTTTTTAATTTTTTTTTTATAGATTTATTTCTTTTTATTTTATTTTTTTTATTGTTTTATTTTTTTATTTATATATTTATATATTTTTAAATTTTAAAAAAAAAAATTCTCATAAGAAACCTTGGTTCTTTTTTCTTTAATTGGGAGCTTAGAGGCCCTTGTTGGATCAGTTTTACATAGAGTTATAGGGAAGAACTTCAAAAATCTTCTTCTCTGAAACTACAAGAGATAAAGGTTTAATTTTTTTTATATTTATTATCAGCTTATGGACCAAGTTTGTTCAAATGGTGACCCTGGGGTCAAATTTGACACCGCCACAGGGGTCACAGTTTTAGATTCTATTTCACATATATTTCGCCCGAAGGTTCTTATATTTACCAACAAGGGGAGGATAATGGGATTACTATTCTTGAAAATCATATTACCAGTCAGAGCTCTAACCTTAAACAGTTACAAGTTTTATAACTGCTGGAAGTTATTAAAATGCCAAATTATTATCTCCCTTTGGTTTAGAGTAGCAGATACTTTTCCGTAATAACCATTTGTAACCTAAATCAGTTACCAAGATCATTTGCTAATAAATCGAAGTTGTTGCCAAGTGTGCAGTGTTTGTTTATGTCTGAATACTTATTATTAAGGATAAATACATCTTCATCAAGATCCAATTAGCTGTTGTTCACCAAGTGTCATGTTGGTGCCTACAAAATGATTTTTAATGAATTTTATTGCATAACAGTAGGTAACTTGAGAGGCTTTGCGCATTGGATTTTCATTGATGCTCATAGAATTTTATTGCATGGTTGTAAAGTTGAATAATCACCCTACCTGGAGAAAATTATATATATACAGGGAAAATTCCTGTACAGAAGATAGAATGCATCTAAACTTGAATGATTTTGTGGTAGTAACTGCTTCTGGTTACTATCCCAGTTTTAGTGTGTTTTTTAATAACAGTCACAGGTTATGAAAAACTTAACTGTTTAAGGTTAGAGCTTTGACTGATTACTAAAATAAAGAGTGACAATACTGATCATTTATTGTTTTGGGGGGTGACTTGAATTTGTGTACAATAGATTTTCTAGATTTCATACCAGACCATAGATTAGATAATATCTTTGTGGGTACTCCATATTATACTGGGGATACATTCTGCTTACCTAGATACAATATAGACATCAGATACAATAATTATGGTACTTTGCTCACTGAATGTTGTTGGTTGTTTGATATGCACATCTTAAATGGCCGATTATTTGATGACAAAGAAGGGAATATAACTTGTACTGCAAATAATGGTTTGAGCGTTGTGGACTATAATATAGCATCCACTGATCTTTTTGAGTTTGTCTCATACTTTACCATTAAAGACTGCGATGAATCAGATCATTTTCCTTTGCGTTGTGAAATTATTCTTACACCTAGGGTTACCAATATTAATGATACGGCATCCGTCTATGTGGAAACGGCACCAAATAAAGAAGGTCCAGAAGTAGTGTGATATAACTGGTTAGAATCGAAAAAAGACGAGTTTCTGACTAAATTTAATTATTTGCTAAACTCTTCGCACTCTGATATAGTTAAAGGTATAGAGGAAAACATAAATATTTCAGCCGATACCCTAATTAGCGTGTATACTAAATGCGCAGGGAGTATGTCGATGCATGCTAAACGTTTTAAATATTTTCAAACACAGTCACAATGGTGGGATGATGAGTGTAACAACCTCAAAAAGGTTAAATATTCCCTATTGCGTAAATTTCGAATATCGAATAGCCAGGATGATCTCTCAAATTATAAAACAGCAAAAAATATGTTTAAATCTATACATGTCATACCAATATTTGTTTAGCCAGAAGAAGGCAAGATCTAGTTAATACCGGAGGTAATCCGAATAAGTTTTGGAAAACACAAGTCGTCAACCCACTCAAAGTGTAATAAATCAACCATTACAACGGAAGAATGGTTCACTTATTTTAGGAATCTTCTTCATTCAGACAATCTCATCGAGATTAAAAGATCCTGTTACTGAATTAGAGGTGTGCCAAAGTATTACGTCCTTAAAAACAGGCATAAGTAGCGGAAGTGACGGACTTGTACAAGATTTTTCATAAATACAGTCGATATGGTGACATCTATTCTTACGAAGATATTTAATGGAATATTTAACACAGGCCAATTCCCCGAGTCATGGGAACTAAGCATTATGTGTCCAATTCACAAGAATGGATCGATAAATGACCCTAATAATTATCGGGGTATTTCCCTCATAAATACAATTTGCAAAATATTTTCTACAATCCTTAAAAAATGATTATATATGTGGGCTGAACAGAATAATAAAATAGACGAGGCACAGGCTGGGTTTCGAGTAGGTTACTCTACTATTGATAACATGTTTATTTTACAAGCGTTTGCGCAAAAATACCTATCTCGTAAGGGAGGTCGCTTCTATTGTCTGTTCCGTGACTTTGCTAAAGCATTCGATATGCTGCGGCATTCAATTCTCATGGCTAGCCTGATGAGTAAAGGTGTGCTCGGGAAATTTCTAAAAATTGTCAGTAGCATGTATGGTAACTTATCTGCTTGTATTAAATCACATGGTCATTTAACGGAGAGTTCCCGTTTTAACGGAGAGTTCCCGTGTAAGATTGGTACAAGACAAGGGGATGTAAGCAGACCTCTGATGTTTGTGCTTTTTATTAATGACTTAAATTATGTACTCTTTTGAGAGAGAAATGTCAGACTGGTATATTTGTAACAAATGACATTCCTGACATATTAACACCGTTATTTGAGGATATGATTTGGGAAACTGTGCAGAAACTGTGATACAACTGTTATTAAAGATTTCTGCGATAAGACAGGGATGAGAGTATATCTCTCAAAAACCGAAGTAATCGCAGATTGCTCAAAACAAGATTGGCACAGTAGTATCGAGAACTCTTCGCGATGTGACCATTACAAACACTTCAAATCTCTTTTAAACGTTGAGAAATACATCAGTTTAGATATGCCATTTCATTTGAGAAAACCTATGGCACGATTTCGATGCTCAAGTCATAAACTAAATATAGAGACGGGTAGACATGTTGGCGTGGATAGAGAAGAACGCATTTGCACTCATTGTCTTGTTTATAATGATACTGAAGTTATTGAGGACGAGTACCATGCGTAGTGTCATTTATTGGACGTCTGGGTTGCTTTTTTTTTTTTTTACATATGGACATTTATAGTATGCACCCCGTGATGTCTCATTGCATTTGGCCAAAACAAATGTGTGGATAATTTCAGAACGCACACTCCACTCGTTTAAAAACTAATATCTCAAATAAACCACAACAAAACTCTAATAAAACACTTATCTAATCAATACATGATTAATCTTCTATTTAATATCACATTTATGGCAAATTTAGATATATTTATATTGATAAACATGTATATTCACAATATATGCGTATATGAACTGGCCATGTTTTTAGCTCTACTGGCCAAAGGCCAGCAGAGCTTATGGGATGCCGAGTTGTCCGTCGTCCGTCTGTCGTCCGTCCGTTCGTCGTCCGTTGTTAACTTTTGTCTCGTTAAGACGATAGGGCCTTCATTTTTCATCCGATCTTTACCAAACTTTCACAGGTTGTTAATATCAATAAAAGCTTAGATGAGTTCGAAAACCAGCCAGATCGGACAAGTAACAGCGGAGTTATGGCCCTTGATTTAGTTAAAAATGCTATATTGCTAAATTTTGTCTCGTTAAGACGATAGAGCCTTCATTTTTCATCCTATCTGTACCAAACTTTACCACATTGTTAATATCAATGAAAGCTCGGACAAGTTCGAAAACCAGCAAGTTCGGACCAGTAACAGCGGAGTTATGGTCCTTGATTTAGTTAAAAATGCTATATTGCTATATTTTGCCTCAAGACGATAGGGCCTTCGTTTTTCATCCTATCTTTACCAAACTTTACCACATTGTTAATATCAATGAAAGCACAGACAAGTTCGAAAACCAGCCATATCGGACTAGTATCAGCGGAGTTGTAGCCCTTGATTTAGTTAAAAATGCTATATTTTGCATCGTTAAGACGATAGGGGCTTCATTGTTCATCCGATCTTTACCAGTCTTTATCAGATTGTCATTGAAAGCTCGAACAAGTTTGAAAAACAGCCATATCGGACTAGTAACAGCGGAGTTATGGCCCTTGATTTAGTTAAAAATGCTATATTTTGCCTCGTTAAGACTATAGGGGCTTCATTGTTCATCCAATCTTTTCCAAACTTTATCAGATTGTTAATATCAATGAAAGCTCGGACAAATTCGAAAATCAGCCATATCGTACCAGTAACTTCGGAGTTATGGCCCTTGATTTACTTCAAAATGCTATATTTTGCCTCGTTAAGACGATAGGGCCTTCATTTTTCATCCGATCTTTACCAAACTTCATCAGATTGTTAATGTCTATGTAAGCTTGGTCAAGTTCGAAAACCAACCAGATCGGACCAGTAACAGCGGAGTTATGGCCCTTGCTTTTGTTAAAAATGCTATAATTTGCCTCGTCATACGATAGGGCCTTCATTTTGCATCTGATCTTTGCCAAACTTTACCAGATTTTACGACTGTCTTTTTTATATTATTACTAATTTTATTTTAATTATTATTATTATTTATTTATTTTTTTTTTTTTTTTTTAGCTCTTCTGGCCAAGGGCCAGCAGAGCTTATGGGATGGCGAGTTGTCCGTCGTCCGTCGTCCGTCCGTCCGTCATCTGTTAACTTTTGTCTCGTTAAGACGATAGGGCCTTCATTTCTCATCCGATCTTTACCAAACTTTAACAGGTTGTTAATATCAATGAAAGCTCGGATAAGTTCGAAAACCAGCCAGATCGGACCAGTAACAGCGGAGTTATGGCCCTTGATTTAGTTAAAAATGCTATATTGCTATATTTTGTCTCATTAAGAGGATAGGGCCTTCATTTTTCATCCGATCTTTACTAAACTTTAACAGGTTGTTAATATCAATGAAAGCTTGGACAAGTTCGAAAACCAGCCAGATCGGACCAGTAACAGCGGAGTTATGGCCCTTGATTTAGTTAAAAATGCTATATTGGTATATTTTGTCTCGTTAAGACGATAGGGCATTCATTTTTCGTCTGATCTTTATCAAACTTTACCAGATTGGTAATATCAATGAAAGCACGGACAAGTTTGAAAACCAACCAGATTGGACCAGTAACAGCGGAGTTATGGCCCTTGATTTAGTTAAAAGCGCTATATTTGCCTCGTTAACATGATAGGGCCTTCATTTTTCATCCGATCGTTACCAAACTATACCAGATTGGTAATATCAATGAAAGCTCGGAAAAATCGAAACCAGCCAGATCGGACCAGTAACAGCGGAGTTATGGCCCTTGATTTAGGTAAAAATGCTATATTTTGCCTCGTTAAGACGATAAGGCCTTCATTCTTCATATGATCTTTCCCAAACTTTATCATATTGTTAATAGCAATGAAAGCTCCGACAAATTTGAAAAACAGCTAGATTGGACCATTTACACAGGAGTTGTGGCCCTTGATTTTCTGAAAAATGATATATTTTGGCCTCGGTAAGACGAAAGGGCCTTCATTTGGACGGATTTCAGTGAAACTTTTCAAGGATGATCAGTACCAAGCCTAGTTGTACATATCATCACCGTGTTCCGGTTGAATGATTTTGGTGGAGTTATGTCCCTTTAAAGGTTTTAATACACATACTTTGTCCAGACTAGTTCTCCTGAACCCCTGTCCAGATTTAAACGAAACTTTTTAGGGATGATCAGTTCCAGGTCTAGTTGTGGAAATCATCACTGTGTTCTGGTTGAATGATTTTTGGCAGAGTTATGGCCCTTTAAAGGTTTTAATACACAAACTTTGTCTGGACTATTTCTCCTGAACCCCTTGCCAGATTTCAACGAAACTTTACGGCATGATCAGCACCCAGCCTAGTTGTGCATATCATCGTCGCGTTCCAGTTTACCGATTTTTGGCAGAGTTATGGCCCTTTAAAGGTTTTTGATGCAAAACTTGTTCGGGCGAATTCCCCTGAACCCCTGGCTGGATTTCAGCTGAACTAGACAAGGATGATCAGTATCAAGCCTAGTTGTGCATATGGTCGCCATATTCCGGTTGAATTATTTTTGGCAGAGTTATGGCCCTTTAAAGGTTTTAACAGACAAACTTTGTCCAGATTAGTCTCTTCTGAACTCCTTGCCGGATTTCAGCGAATCTTGGTGGGATGATCAGTACCAAGCCTAGTTGCACCTGTCATTGCCGTGTTCTGGTTGAATGAATTTTGGCAGAGTTATGACTCCTTAAAGGTTTTAATACACAAACTTCATACAGACTAGTTCTCCTGAACGTCAGGCTGGATTTCAACAAAACTTGGCAGGGATGATCAGTAAGTACCAAGCCTAGTTGCGTATGTCATCGCCATGTTCCGGTTGAATGATATTATACATAAACTTTATGTTTAGCCAGTAGAGCGTCCACAGTCCCTCTTGGGCCTCTTGTTTTTTTTTTTTTTTTTTTTTTTTTTTTTAATATATTTTTTTTTTTTCATATTTTTTTTTTTTTGAAATTATCCCTTTTTTTTATCTTTTGTTTTTTTACCTCTATGTTGGACCAGTCGGACGAGTAACAGAGGAGTTATGGCTCTTGATTTAGTTAAAAATGCTATATTTTGCCTCGTTAATACGGTATGGCCTTCATTTTTCATCTGATCTTTACCAAACATTACCAGATTCTTTAGTTATGGCCCTTGATTTAGTTAAAAAGCTGTTTTTGCCCGAAACTTTCAAAAAAACGTAAATGGCAGTCACTCGCTTCATTGATGTTATAAGAGCCATGTTAGCCAGTAGAGCGTCCACAGGCCCTCTTGGGCCTCTTGTTTAAAATGTTTATTGTATGATGTCACTGTGCAAGACCCTTATATTTTGCTGTTCAGACAATGGATATTTATAATTATGTAGTTTTAAACTAATGTATTTCTTATCACAATGTTTTTAGGATTAAAATTTTGTGTGAAATGGGTAACAAATGATCATTCTTCACTTTATGTAGTTGTACATTTATAAAATTCAGTTTATCAGTTTAAGTTGACTGTTTATGCATGTTGCAGGACGGCGCATATCAAACATTGTCTTGGCATAGACAATAGATGTGTTTTTTATGCTCTACTATAGGCCAAAAAGAAAAATGTATGTTTCCTATTGCATGCTCTAAAAAAATAGGGTAGGCATTTTCTTTCGTTTTTGTTGAGCATGACATTGTGTGATTCTTTTTATCACATAAAACCCAAACAAGCTGATGATACAACATGAAAATTTCTCTGTGATGTTGTCAGTTTACCGATATAAAACCACCCCAGTTAAATTATGCTTTCATGTTACAAATAATAGGAGACAATTTAAACCAGAAGACCATTATTTAAAGTCATTTTCGGTAGTTTTCCATGCGCAGCTTCTTTGGGCGACTTCTCTTCTAAAACTATTCGATGGATTTTCCTACAAATTTACAGGAATGTTGCTTTTGATGTCTAGTTGTATTTTTGGTATTTTTTTTAATTTTTTATTTTTTTTTGAATTTTTTTTTTTATTTAATTGTTTATTTTTTTTATTTTTTTTTATTGTCTTTATTTAAATAAAGGCCTATTATTAGATACATAAAATAGGAAAGATATAGCATTTTGTAAAAATTCCAACAAAATGAAAAAATTTAAGCATAATGGTACGGTTCCAAAAACCAAAATTAAATCTCAGTATGCATGTCGACCTTTAAATTTATTTGCATATATTGTCTAAATATATGTTCAAATAAGTGCCTAGGAAGTTTGAACAAATTCTGTTATTAGGAACATAACAAAAAAGGAAAATATACCATTTCTATATAATTTCATACAAAACTTTTAGCATAGGGGTAGGGTTTCAAAAAAAAAATCTAAACAAGCATGGGGACCTATCATTTTTATTGCACATTTTGTTTTTATATATGTTAAACTATGTGCTTAGAAAGTTTAAACAAATTCTATTATTGGGAACATACAAAAAAAAAAGGAAATTGTATCATTATGGGCTAATTTGTGCATAAATTGTGGTAATGGTCTCAACAGATTTTGTAAAAAAATATAGGTTTTACATAAAGATGAGCTTTAAATCTTATTGTAATTAAATGTTCTTTACTTTAATACAATTTTAGCAGAACTGAGACCAATGAATAAATGATTAGACTTCAAAAATGTCTTTTTTAGCTATTTCATGGACTTGTTCAACTTTTTGGACAGATTGACATGACGGTGGCATTACAAATTATTTTTTAAAATTTTAACAATCATGGTGACCTACCATTATTTTTGCCTTTCTGTCTATATATATAACAGACTTACTCTACAAAAAGTTTAAAGAAAATCTGTTATGCAGAAAAAAACTATATAAAATGTCTTTAACATGCATTTTACTAATTAGTTGAATAGTTTATTAGGTGGCATTGTTTACATAAAAGAAAAATTTTCAACTCGGCCACTTAAAAATAGGGTTGGCTGGGCAACCAGAAACGGACCTAATTTTCTTTTTAGGCCAAAAAAAAAGAATACCTGTGTCGGTGGCCCGACTGACCCTATTTTTAAGGGGCCAACCCTCAAACTTTTTATGAAAAAAAAATTCTATTTGTTCTGAACAATGATTTATCACAATTTATTGAGGTAAACTGACATCACAGAGAAACTTTCAGTTGTATCATCAACTTGTATGGTGTTTATGAGATAAATAAATGTAGAATCTCACAATATCTTGCTACAGAAAAACAAACCAAAAAAATGCCTACCGACCTACCCTATTTTTTTAGAGCATGCAATAAGAAACACACTTTTTTTTTGTTGCCTTAGCCAAAATACAGTAAACGAATTTCTCTACAGTGTAGTAGGTCTCATCCTGAGCATTCCTAAAGCATTATTGACATTTGTAGGCACCTCATAGAAACAAACAAGAATTCCCAGGCAGTAAGTGTCTCGCCTACACAGAGTTGATACACACCAGCAAGATATAGCAAGAGTAATTTTGATTAGTTAAATACTAACACAAATGGCCTTGAACTAAATTTTGCAAATCATTAATTTTGGTAATTTTATGTTTAGGTCAGCATTTAGCTGTCTTTTCAGGAACTAAATATGAGCTGTCTCCAAATGTTCACCTGTGCCATCTCAGCTAAACCATTGACAGAATACATACATCACTATTTCTATTGTTTAAAGGGACACACGGCTATCATGATTTTGTTTAAGCTCCCAGCATCCCATTGGCTTTTCTGCATAACTTGCATTTGTTCAACCATTAATGTTAATTTTAAGAATAGTATGAAGAAAATTGTTTTTGCATATTGCGCCAATATAAACAAATTTAAACATGGTAGAATATGAAGGAATATACCTATGACAATTCTAAATTTTAATTACATGCCAGCAGGTATAAAGTCAAAATGTTACTGGATTAATAAATCGAAATCGTAATTATAACCCCGCTTTCACAAAGTGAAGTGGGGGCTATATAGGAATGATGCTGTCCGTAATGTCCCGTTGCGACATTTTTGTCTCACCAGGTGAGGTTGCGTCCCGTCCCGTCATGTAACACATTTTTAGCTCGACTGATCGGCTTATGCCGTGGTGCGGCGTCCGTCGTCCGTCTGTCCGTAAACTTTTATTTGTAGCGACTACTCCTCTAAAACTACTGGATGGATATTCATGAAACTTTACAGAAATGTTGCCCATGAAGTCTAGTTGATCCTAGCAAAAATTCATGTTGATGTGAAATCCAAGATGGCCGCCAAAGCTAATAATAGATTTTTAGCTCTACTGATCAGAGATCAGCAGAGCTTATGCCGTGGTGCGGTGTCCGTCGTCCGTCCGTCCGTCCGTTAACTTTTTTTTGTAGCGACTACTCCTCTGAAACTACTGAATGGATTTTCATGAAACTTTACAGAAATGTTGCCCATGAAGTCTAGTTGATCCTAGCAAAAATTCATGTAGATGTGAAATCCAAGATGGCCGCCAAATCTAAAAATAGGTTTTTAAAAAACAAGTTTGTAGCGACTACTTCTTGAAAACTCTAAGGGATATTGCTATGGGACTTTTTCTAAAATAATCAGCATGACATGATGTTGGTCCTTGTCGAAAATCGTTTTGATTCGACGTTAAACATGGCTGCCAGCGGCCATCTTTGTTTACATAGAGTTATATAATGAAAACTTGTAGCGACTACTCCTCTGAAACTACTTGACGGATTTTCATGAAACTTCACAGGAATGTTGCTCTTGATGTCTAATTGATCCTAGCAAAATTTCAGGTCGGCCGGAAATTCAAGATGGCCGCCACGGCTAAAAATAGATTTTTAAAAAATAAGTTTGTAGCGACTACTTCTTGAAAACTATAAGAGATATTGATATGGGACTTTTTCTAAAATGATCAGCATGACATGATGTTGGTCCTTGTCGAAAATCGTTTTGATTCGATGTTAAACATTGGCTGCCAGCGGCCATCTTTGTTTACATAGAGTTATATAATGAAAACTTGTAGCGACTACTCCTCTGAAACTACTTGACGGATTTTCATGAAACTTCACAGGAATGTTGCTCTTGATGTCTTATTGATCCTAGCAAAATTTCAGGTCGGCCGGAAATTCAAGATGGCCACCACGGCTAAAAATAGATTTTTAAAAAATAAGTTTGTAGCGACTACTTCTTGAAAACTATAAGAGATATTGATATGGGACTTTTTCTAAATTTATCAGCATGACATGATGGTTATCCGAGTCGAACATTATTTTTATTCGACGTTAAACATGGCTGCCAGTGGCCATCTTTGTTTACATAGAGTTATATAATGAAAACTTGTAGCGACTACTCCTCTGAAAATACTTGACGGATTTTCATGAAACTTCACACGAATGTTGCTCTTGATGTCTAATTGATCCTTGCAAAATTTCAGGTCGGCCAGAAATTCAAGATGGCCGCCATGGCTAAAAATAGATTTTCAAAAGACAAGTTTGTAGCGACTACTTCTTGAAAACTATAAGTGATATTGATATGGGACTTTTTCTAAAATGATCAGCATGACATGATGGTTATTCAAGTTGAACATTATTTTGATTCGACGTTAAACATGGCTGCCAGTGGCCATGTTTGTTTACATAGAGTTATATAATGATAACTTGTAGCGACTACTCTTTGAAACTACTTGACGGATTTTATGAAACTTCACACGAATGTTGCTCTTGATGTCTAATTGATCTTAGCAAAATTTCAGGTCGGCCGGAAATTCAAGATGGCCGCCATGGCTAAAAATAGATTTTTAAAAAATAAGTTTGTAGCGACTACTTCTTGAAAACTATAAGAGATATTGATATGGGACTTTTTTTAAAATGATCAGCATGACATGATGGTTATCCGAGTCGAACATTATTTTGATTCAATGTTAAACATGGCTGTCAGTGGCCATCTTTGTTTACATAGAGTTATATAATGAAAACTTGTAGCGACTACTCCTCTGAAACTACTTGACGGATTTTCATGAAACTTCACAGGAATGTTGCTGTTGATGTCTAATTGATCCTGGCAAAATTTCAGGTCGGCCGGAAATTCAAGATGGCCACCACAGCTAAAAATAGATTTTCAAAAAAACAGTTTGTAGCGACTACTTCCTGAAATCAAAATCGATCAGTAGAGCATCAAGGTCATTGACCTCTTGTTAAAATACAAGTTTGTAACAACTTCTTGAAAACTATAAGTGAAATTGATATTGGACTTTTTCTAAAATGATCAGCATGATATGATGTTGGTCCTTGATTCGACGTTAAACATGGCCGCCAGTGGCCATCTTTGTTTACACGAGTTATATAGTAAACACTCTTAGCGAATTTTCATGAAACTTTACAGGAATGTTGCTCTGGATATCTAATTGATCCTAGCACAATTTCAGGTCGGCCAGATATTCAAGATGGCCACCACAGCTAAAAATAGATTTTTAAAAAATAAGTTTGTAGCGACTTATTATTAACTTCTTGAAAACTATAATTGATATTGATATGGGACTTTTTCTACAATGATAAGCATAACATGATGTTGATCCTAGTCGAACATTATTTTGATTCGACGTTAAACATGGCTGCCAGTGGCCATCTTTGTTTACATAGAGTTATCTAGTAAAATCTTGTAGCGACTACTTCTCTGAAACTACTTGACGGATGTTCATGAAGCTTCACAGGAATGTTGCTCTTGATGTCTAGTTGATCCTAGAAAAATTTCAGGCTGGCCAGAAATTCAAAATGGCCACCACGGCTAAAAATAGATTCAAAATAAATAAATTTGTAGCGACTACTTCTTGAAAACTGTAAGTGATATTGATATGGGACATTTTCTTAAATGATCAGCATGACATGATGTTGGTCCTTGTCGAAATTTATTTCGATGCGACTCTAACATGGCCGCTAGGTCTTTGTTTACATAGATTTATATAGTAAAAACTTGTAGCGACTACTCCTCTGAAACTACTTGACGAATTTCTATGAAACTTCACAGGAATGTTGCTCTTGATGTCCAATTGATCCCTTTTTTTAGGTCGGCCGGAAATTCAAGATGGCCACCATGGCTAAAAACAGGTTTTTCAGCTCGACTGATCACAGATCAGCAGAGCTTATGCCGTGGTGCGGTGTCCGTCATCCGTCCGTCCGTCTGTCCGTCCGTAGACTTTTATTTGTAGCGAATACTCCTCTAAAACTACTGGATGGATATTCATGAAACTTTACAGAAATGTTGCCCATGAAGTCTAGTTGATCCTAGCAAAATTTCATGTTGATGTGAAATCCAAGATGGCCACCAAAGCTAAAAATAGATTTTTAAAATACAAGTTTGTAGCGATTACTTCTTGAAAACTCTAAGTGATTTTGATATGGGACTTTTTCTTAAATGATCAGCATGACATGATGTTGGTCCTTGTCAAAAATCGTTTTGATTCGACGTTAAACATGGCTGCAAGCGGCCATCTTTGTTTACATAGCGTTATATAATGAAAACTTGTAGCGACTACTCCTCTGAAACTACTTGACAGATTTTCATGAAACTTCACAGGAATGTTGCTCTTGATGTCTAATTGATCCTAGCAAAATTTCAGGTCGGCCGGAAATTTAAGATGGCCGCCACGGCTAAAAATATATTTTCAAAATACAAGTTTGTAGCGACTACTTCTTGAAAACTACAAGTGATATTGATATGGGACTTTTTCTAAAATGATCAGCATGGCATGATGTTGGTCCTTGTCAAAAATCGTTTTGATTCGACGTTAAAAATGGCTGCCAGCGGCCATCTTTGTTTACATAGAATTATATAGTAAAAACTTGTAGCGACTACTCCTCTGAAACTACTTGGCGGATTTTCATGAAGCTTTACAGGAATGTTGCTCCTAATGTCTAATTGATCCTAGCAAAATTTCAGGTCAGCCGGAAATTCAAGATGGCCACCATGGCTAAAAATAGATTTTCAAAATACAAGTTTGTAGCGACTACTTCTTGAAAACTATAAGTGATATTGATATGGGACTTTTTCTAAAATGAATAGCATGACATGATGTTGGTCCTTGTCAAAAATCGTTTTGATTCGATGTTAAACATGGCTGTCTGCGGCCATCTTTTTTTACATAGAGTTATATAATGAAAACTTGTAGCGACTACTCCTCTGAAACTACTTGACGGATTTTCATGAAACTTCACAGGAATGTTGCTCTTGATGTCTAATTGATCCTAGCAAAAGTTCAGGTCGGCCAGAAATTCAAGATGGCCGCTACGGCTAAAAATAAATTTTCAAAAAACAAGTTTGTAGCAACTACTTCCTGAAGTCAAAATCAATCAGTAGAGCTTCAAGGTCATTGAACTCTTGTATTGTAAAAAAAATTTGTAGCGACTACTTCTTGAAAACTGTAAGTGATATTGAAATGGGACTTTTTCTAAAATGATCAGCATGACATGGTTTTGGTCCTTGTCAAAAATTATTTTGATTCAACATTAAACATGGGGTCCAGTGGCCATCTTTGTTTACATATAGAGTTTGTATAGTAAAAATTTGTAGCGACTACTCCTCTGAAACTACTTGACGGATTTTCCTGAAACTTCACAGGAATGTTGCTCTTGATGTCTAGTTGATCCTAGCACAATTTCAGGTCAGCCGGAAATTCATGATGGCCACCACGGCTAAACATAGATTTTTAAAAACAAGTTTGAAGCAACTACTTTTTGAAAACTGTAAGTGATATTGATATGGGACTTTTTCTGAAATGATCAGCATGACAAGATGTTGTTCCTGTTCGAAAATTATTTTGATTCGACATTAAACATGGCTGCCAGTAGCCATCTTTGTTAACCTAGAGTTATATAGTTAAAACTTCAACTTGTAGCGACTACTCCTCCGAAACTACTAGACAGATTTTTATGAAACTTCACAGGAATGCTGATCTAGCTATCAAAATCTATCAGTAGAGCTTCAAGGTCATTGACCTCTTGTTATTACTTGCATTCCTCAAACAGTTTTGAATGGGTAAATTCTTCCCAGACTTCATATACACATAATAACTGATCAAAAAGCGGGGGTATTCATCACCTTCTGTGATAGTTCTAGTTATTTTTTTATTATAATATGCTTGATAAAAACCACTGGTAATTTGAGCTGCAAATATTATAAAAAAAAGTTAACTTCCGAAGAAGTGATGCGATTACGTATGTTTTGACCGTTAAAATATCATCCAATCGGATCTCTTCTTTGAGGTAAACTTTGAGGTAAACATCAGTAGGAAATATTGTAATGGTAGGTGGCAGGAATCGTGATTTTACTTCAATTTCTTTTTTTATAATATTTGCAGCTCAAATGCCAGTGATAAAAACGTCGAGATTGCCGTGTGTCTCTTTAGCAGCCATGTTAGCCAGTCCGGCGTCCTCACGTCGTCTTGCACCTTGTTGTCAATGAATTAAATTTCTCTTCTCCCATACAGCCAGGGGCCGTCTGTGGCTGAATCAGGTTAGAGTCTCTGACTTGAAATACTTTCACCACTTTTGGTTCGATCCCTTATGGGCTAGGAATCTTTATGTAAGGAAACTATTTATCTGGCTTGCAGAACATTGGTGGTTTTACTTAGGTGCCTGTCTGTGCATGAAAACTGAATGGAGGGGCACCTGGGGTCTTCCTCTGCCAATGGAAGCTGCAAAAGCTGCCATATGACCTAAGCTGTTGATGCGACTATAAAATCCAATTCATTTCAATTGTCTTAATGCCTGACTCTGCTTATTTTAACCCAAAACTGAGACGATTTAATGTCGGTTTTAAGGGTATAACATTATCAGCAAGGCAAGTCCTGGTATTTCGCCTAATATTGAATATTGTTTTTCGTAACCATTACGAGTGCTGTCATGACCATGTGGATAGCGTGGTGGACTTGAAACCAGAGGACCCGGGTTCATGCCTCACTGATGATACTGAGTTTTGATGATATGTTCTTGGGCAAGACACTTTACCTTAGCCTCGTCCTTTGGTTTGGGACGTAAACTAGGCAGTCCCACATATCAGAGTCTATCCTCTAAGCAAGTTAAAGAACCATAGAATTCTGTTCGATAGTCTACTAATTTGTTTGTTGACATTACCATAAAGTGAATGTTGTCCCTTCATTTAACCCTTGGGGCGTCCGTGGCCGAGTGGTTAATGTCTCTGACTTGAAATCACTCGCCCCTCACCGCTGTAGGTTCGATCCCTCAGGGGCCTAGGAATCTTTATGTGAGGAAGCTATTCAGCTGGCTTGCAGAACGTCGGTGGTTCTACCCAGGTGCCCGCCCGTGCATGAAAATTGCCCGGAGGTGCACCTGGGGTCTTCCTCCACCAATGGAAGCTGGAAAGTCGCCATATGACCTTAGCTGTTGGTGCGACTATAAAATCCAATTCATTTAACCCTTTTAAGTACCCCATATGTACAATATTTTGAAACGGGTGTAAAATTCCAGGAAGAATTCAGCTGTACTAGTCAGACAGGGCGCGAGTGACTTTTTACAGTAAAAATAAATGCATGTTTAAAACTTTTTGAGTAAGAAAATGACTGAAATATACATATGCCACAATGAAGGTAACTGGTAAGCAGTGTGAAGTTCACGCCCGGTGTATTTGTTTACATTGACACCGGCTAATATCGCGCGAATATGGTAAAAACAAACAGATATTATATAGTTTTATATAATTTTTTATTCCATCTACTAGTCCTACAGGGCAAGTGACTTCTAAAATAATTTTACACCCCTGTAGAACATAAGTACAACTGTGATATCCGAGTTGTCTGTTTTGTGAGTGATTCATTTTAATTTATTCACTGCGGTCTATGTATTTAATATTATTATATACCTTTCAATAATATGCATAGTATGCATTGTCACCTAATGGTGTAAACAAACTAGTCCATGCTGTAATATTTTACAAGCATCCTTATGAAAGTATATAATATTTTACAAGCATCCTTATGAAGGTATATAGTATTTTACAAGCATCCTTATGAAGGTATATAGTTTTTTACAAGCAACCTTATGAAGGTATATAATATTTTACAAGCATCCTTATGAAGGTATATAATATTTTACAAGCATCCTTATGAAGGTATATAGTATTTTACAAGCATCCTTATGAAGGTATATAGTTTTTTACAAGCATCCTTATGAAGGTATATAATATTTTACAAGCATCCTTATGAAGGTATATAGTATTTTACAAGCATCCTTATGAAGGTATATAATATTTTACAAGCATCCTTATGAAGGTATATAATATTTTACAAGCATCCTTATGAAGGTATATAGTATTTTACAAGCATCCTTATGAAAGTATATAGTATTTTACAAGCATCCTTATGAAGGTATATAGTATTTTACAAGCATCCTTATGAAGGTATATAGTTTTTTACAAGCATCCTTATGAAGGTATATAATATTTTACAAGCATCCTTATGAAGGTATATAATATTTTACAAGCATCCTTATGAAGGTATATAATATTTTACAAGCATCCTTATGAAGGTATATAGTATTTTACAAGCATCCTTATGAAGGTATATAGATTTTTACAAGCATCCTTATGAAGGTATATAATATTTTACAAGCATCCTTATGAAGGTATATAGTATTTTACAAGCATTCTTATGAAGGTATATAGTATTTTACAAGCATCCTTATGAAGGTATATAGTATTTTACAAGCATCCTTATGAAGGTATATAGTTTTTTACAAGCATCCTTATGAAGGTATATAGTATTTTACAAGCATCCTTATGAAGGTATATAGTTTTTTACAAGCATCCTTATGAAGGTATATAATATTTTACAAGCATCCTTATGAAGGTATATAATATTTTACAAGCATCCTTATGAAGGTATATAGTATTTTACAAGCATCCTTATGAAGGTATATAGTTTTTTACAAGCATCCTTATGAAGGTATATATTATTTTACAAGCATCCTTATGAAGGTATATAATATTTTACAAGCATTTTTAAGCTTCATGATGAAGGTATATAATAAAAGGATCATTATTAAAGTAATTGTTCTGGAAGATTGCATCACCTCTTGTGGATATTCCATATCTCCAGGATAATGATTCTAAAAAAATTAACAACACAGACTTTTTAACATTTTGGCTTGACAGCCTTCGGCATAATTTAATCTAAAAAAATTCATATGATGTTAATATACAGTTATATCTCCAGGATCACTCTCAAGGCTAAAAGCCTCAACTACCAGAACACATTTCTCTTAAGTAATAATCCTATTACTGTAAACTGTATTTATGACGTCAGTGGAATTTGTCTCCATTAGTTCTGTCAAAACTATATTTTTATGAAAGAAATATAAATGATAAATTGCAATAGTTAAAACCCCATTTGTCAGAGCTACATTTTAATTTATTGTTCGCATTTATCATCTTGAATGAGTTGTTAAAGTAAGAGGGGCAGTCAGAAAGTTTTACTTGTTTATATACCCGTTGACGGGCATTTGTTGATTTACATATATAGTTTATATTTCTACCATATCATCCTTTATTTGTAAATAGTTTTATCTTTATATATTTTACATTAATTTTTAATCTTCATCTTTCATCAGTTTTTGCGCACAAAATGACCTATTTATGTGTCAAAGTGCCGTAAAACAGCATTCATTCATTCACAATAAAACAAAAAATTGAATAGCAAGAGATCAATATATAAATTTGTGACAACCTGTAAACAATTTATTCAGTTATTCAAAGAATTAACAAAATAGTTATAATTTATAAACATACATTTTGCATACTTCAGAGCAATTTGACAACGTTCATGACGTCGCTGCGACGTAAAAATTGTTAATTGCAGTACTCCTGTCACTTTATCGTGTTCACTGAGAAGCCTTAGGATCCAGCGAGCACTAACTTTACTCATGTTTAAATCTGAGCTGATGATGGCATGTGACGTTCGATGACTTATTCCAGCTCGCTAGCGATTTCCAAGACTCTCTTTCTTCAGTCTGTCATGATCGAGTCTTTCACTTTTTATGTCACATTAGGTCTGTGTTTCAGCCTTTCAGAGTGCATATCGTCATTTGTCGATTTGCTACTATACGTAAATCGTCGGTGCCATCTCAAAACCAATACCCTGGAACACTGTTTGGTTGTTTACCATTTGATATCTTTTTTCAAGTATTTAACAATGTTTTCAACAATTTTACAACAGCCCGGTGCTCTGTTTGTTCAAGCAACGTCATTTTTTACTTCAATGAAAAGTTGCGCTTGTACTTTAACAGTGCTTCGTGACTTCAAAAGTTGTCAGATTACGTCATACTTTTGTCTGTGCTCTCCTCTGACGTTGAAATGATGTCAGGCCAATTTTCACGAGTATTTGGGGCCAAATATGAAACTAAATATGGGTTGCTATAGCAACATTTTTATGATGCACGGGACATCCAAGTATAGCGAATCTCCAAGGAAACAATTCGAGAAGTTGAACAATCATTTACAGAAAACTAAAAGCACAATGATGTAAACTACTCTGTTTATGAAGGCAGTCTCAGAACTTTCTGACTGCCCCTCGTAGATGAAGTATATTCATCCATTTATGCATCCCTGATGGTTTATTATCCTTTGCATGATTTAAAAGAAAATTGACACACAATAGTGATACTGACATGTTGTCCATCTTCAGTGTCAGCCATTGAAGGGGGTACCCTTTCTAATTAAAGGGGGTACCCTTTCTACAAGAATCTAAAATTTAAAAAATGTTCCAGTTTATGATAAAAATGTCAGATCAATAAAAGATTTGGTGTAAAGACTGCAAGGTTTTTTTTGTATATTTTCGGAACATAATTAACCATACCGTTACAATTGGCAATATTTTTGCAATTTTTCAAAAAAAATGAGAACTTTACTGCAATTTTTCGTAAAATTCGAGAGAAAAAACAACAACGGTAAAACATTCATTTCGTAATTGTATCTTTGATACTGTACATCAAGATCAACAGAGGCATTTAAAAGCATTTCATACTCAATAACTGGCACACTTTTTTTAACAAAAGTTTCAATTGGGATTTTTTTCTCTCAAATTTTGTTTTTTAGCTCTACTGATCAGAGAGATCAGCAGAGCTTATGCCGGGGTGCGGTGTCCGTCGTCCGTCTGTCCGTAAACTTTTATTTGTAGCGACAACTCCTCTGAAACTACTGGATGGATATTCATGAAACTTTACAGAAATGTTGCCCATAAAGTCTAGTTGATCCTAGCAAAAATTCATGTTGATGTGAAATCCAAGATGGCCACCAAAGCTAAAAATAGAGTTTTAAAATACAAGTTTGTAGCGACTACTTCTTGAAAACTATAAGTGATATTGATATGGGACTTTTTCTAAAATGATCAGCATGACATGATGTTGATCCTTGTCAAAATTCGTTTTGATTCAACGTTAAACATGGCTGCCAGCGGCCATCTTTGTTTACATAGACTTATATAGTAAAAACTTGTAGCGACTACTCCTCTGAAACTACTTGACGGATTTTCATGAAACTTCACAGGAATGTTGCTCTTGATGTCTAATTGATCCTAGCAAAATTTCAGGTCGGCCTGAAATTCAAGATGGCGGCCACGGTTAAAAATAGATTTTCAAAAAACAAGTCTGTAGCGACTACTTCCTGAAATCAAAATCAATCAGTAGAGCTTCAAGGTCATTGACCTCTTGTTTGTTTTATCTTTAAGATCCGTTTAGGTATTGGCAATATGACTAAATAATGCCTATGAAAACAAGCAAAAAACACTCTGCATTGTGTTAAGGTAAACAATTTGAAATCACAGAATATTTTAATTACATAAATAAACACATACCGCTGCCTTAACTTTTAAGTATTTCACCATTTTACTATGCAGTAAGTAAGGAGTCAGTTTTAGGTACATTTACTATGTTTGGTTATTAATAGATTAGAACTTTAAGACAGACCCCATAGACTATCGAAGAAAGCCTGGTGTCCCCTATTTAATAAATACTTTTATCAACACTAAACTTTCTTGTTTTGGATTTCCCCCAATTTCCCCCCAAATTTTGCATCTATGTAAAACTCTGACCCCAGGGGCGGGGCCAAATTTGACCCAAGAGTCACCATTTGAACAAACTTGGTAGAGGAACATAAGCTTATAGCAAAATTTGAAGGTTTGTTTCAAGAAGATCTTGGACATTTTGACAATGGGAACAATTAATACTGAACTCATAATGAAGACAAGAAACAATTATTTTTCTTTGCTTCATCAAGTTGACACTAAATCGATGCTCTGAAGAAATGAAAATGTCACCGATAGTTTTATTGATTTCATGTGTGCAAATAAAGCTTCTAAGATATTAGTCATTATTACTATATGTTCTATAGCTTCATCTTTCTCTATCAGGGTGGGTCATATAAAAAGTTAATACCGTATTTTGCCTTGTGTAGTACACAGTTTTTAGCTCTACTGATCAGAGATCAGCAGAGCTTATGCCGTGGTGCGGAGTCCGTCGTCCGTCCGTCCGTCTGTCCGTCTGTCCGTCTGTCTGTCCGTAAACTTTTATTTGTAGCGACTTCACAGCTGAAACTACTGGATGGATATTCATGAAACTTTACAGAAATGTTGCCCATAAAGTCTAGTTGATCCTAGCAAAAATTCATGTTGATGTGAAATCCAAGATGGCCGCCTAAGCTAAAAATAGAGTTTTAAAATACAAGTTTGTAGCGACTTCTTCTTGAAAACTATAAGTGATATTGATATGGGACTTTTTCTAAAATGATCAGCATGACATGATGTTGATCCTAGTCAAAAATCGTTTTGATTCAACGTTAAACATGGCTGCCAGCGGCCATCTTTGTTTACATAGAGTTATATAGTAAAAACTTGTAGCGACTTCACAGCTGAAACTACTGGATGGATATTCATGAAACTTTACAGAAATGTTGCCCATAAAGTCTAGCTGATCCTAGCAAAAATTCATGTTGATGTGAAATCCAAGATGGCCGCCAAAGCTAAAAATAGAGTTTTAAAATACAAGTTTGTAGCGACTTCTTCTTGAAAACTATAAGTGATATTGATATGGGACTTTTTCTAAAATGATCAGCATGACATGATGTTGATCCTAGTCAAAAATCGTTTTGATTCAACGTTAAACATGGCTGCCAGCGGCCATCTTTGTTTACATAGAGTTATATAGTAAAAACTTGTAGCGACTACTCCTCTGAAACTACTTGGCGGATTGTCATGAAACTTTACAGGAATGTTGCTCTTGATGTCTAATTGATCCTATCAAAATTTCAGGTCGGCCGGAAATTCAAGATGGCCGTCACAGCTAAAAATAGATTTTTAAAAAATAAGTTTGTAGCGACTACTTCTTGAAAACTATAAGTGATATTGATATGGGACTTTTTCTAAAATGATCAGCATGACATGATGTAGATCCTTGTGGAAAATTATTTTGATTTGACGTTAAACATGGCTGCCAGTGGCCATCTTTGGTTACATAGAGTTATATAGTAAAAACTTGTAGCGACTACTCCTCTGAAACTACTTGACGTATGTTCATGAAACTTCACAGGAATGTTGCTCTTGATGTCTAGTTGATCCTAGAAAAATTTCAGGTCGGCCGGAAATTCAAGATGGCCGCCACAGCTAAAAATAGATTTAAAATAAATAAGTTTGTAGCGACTACTTCTTCAAAACAATAAGAGATATTGATATGGGACTTTTTCTAAAATGATCAGTATGACATGATGTTGGTCCTTGTCGAAAATCGTTTTGATTTGACCTTAAACATGGCTGCTTTGTTTACATAGAGTTATATAATGAAAACTTGTAGCGACTACTTCTTTGAAACTACCTGATGGATTTTCATGAAACTTCACAGGAATGTTGCTCTTAATGTCTTATTGATCTTAGCAAAATTTCAGGTCGGCCGGAAATTCAAGATGGCCGCAACGGTTAAAAATAGATTTTCAAAAAACAAGTCTGTAGCGACTACTTCCTGAAATCAAAATCAATCAGTAGAGCTTCAAGGTCATTGACCTCTTGTTTTACTTCTTTTAAGGTTTCCGAAAGTGGGGTGCGTACAATACAAGGAAACAATACAATAAGCTTTTTTTCTTGCATTTTATATGCAGAAAATCTATGTCAGACTGGAGAAAATCGCCGATAAAAACATCGGGGACGAATGACAGACATTTGTGAATGCCGATAATACTTTATTTTCCGTGACTCAATACTCGTTTTACACAAGTAATTTATTGACTTAATTCGACTTAGAAATGAATAAAGTTTATTATAAAGCTTGAGTTCTTTTTATATAAATATTTGCATATTTGTTGTAGAATTTCAATAAATGAGTGAACGAATTTCGGCCCTTGTTTTGTTATTTATATCAGCTGACTTGATATCATGTGATTTCCATGAATTAGAC
The DNA here is from genome assembly GCA_037043455.1 of Cyrtodaria siliqua. Taxonomy (NCBI): domain Eukaryota; kingdom Metazoa; phylum Mollusca; class Bivalvia; order Adapedonta; family Hiatellidae; genus Cyrtodaria; species Cyrtodaria siliqua. The sequence continues at coordinate 133,444 of JAWPHD010005537.1, read as the reverse complement.
TGGTACACATAGTATTGTACAATTCTATTCTCGTATGTTAAATGCACCAGACGGCACTTGCAGACGACAGTAAAAGTGATGATGGTGACATGAATAAAGTGTACATCTATTTAAAAAATACTTACATATTTGTTGCAGAATTTCAATAAAGGATGTTCATGTTTTCCCTTTGTTTTGCTGTTATCTGCTAAATTGTTCACGCGTTTTGCAAACTTCAGAAATACTACAGCACAGACACACTTTAAACACAGGTAGAGTGGGTTATTCTATTTCTACAATCCATTGAAGTTGACGCAAGTAGCGACACTCTCTATTGATATTTTTGAGGATGGGTTAGTCTTTTGATTTAACCGACAAATACGCAGTAAAATGTGTAGGTCTCTGACAGATAATGGAATGAACCACTCTCATTCAATAGCGACGGCCTGTAACACATAAATTAAAAATGGTTTTGCCCAATTGGCGTGTAATTACACAGTTTATTTGTATGGCATCGTCAGTCCTAGATTTTTTTAGCAGTGTTTGGAATTAACGGGAGATTGATAGACAATTGTTTTCAGATAGTTGTTGTACCGTATTATTCTGCTTAAATTATCGTGATGCAATTAGAGAAAAAAAAAATTGAATTTTTTAACGTTTTATTTTCGTCGAAAGGTTCATCTAGGAAAACTAATATTTTGATGCGTATTATACACGGAAACAACTTTTTTTACCCAAGTTTGACCTCTGAGAAGTGGGGTGCATACTATACATGGGTGCGTAGTTATACAAGGTAAAATACGGTACATGTGTTTAATGTAATAATTGTAAAAGAATTCAACTAAACTTTAAAATAGAAAAAATAAGTAAATTGTTCAATTACAGCACGTTAAAAAATGACCCAAATCTTAACATGGTCCTTAAATTATTTTGAGGAATATATAAGTATAGCTTGGTTTATCATGATCATCCCCATCTGGCAGAGAACGTTTCTTGCCCAAGTCTCACCGAAGAAATAGCCAAGTGTCACCAGATTCGAAGTTCACTATGCTATCCTTCGCCGCTCACCGCTGCGGGTTCAAATCCCACTGGGAGCTCGACTTGTAAGCGAGGAAGTGTAAATTCTTACGAACGGCTTAGGTGTAAAGTACTGGTTCTACCCAGAAAAAGGGGGTGGTCTGTCTCCACCACAAAAAATTGACCGTCATTTATAACCTTACATGTGTTGATGTGTTGAAATAGGCTGTGTGGTTGCCGGGGTAGAATACAACCACTGCAAATCCTGCTAGAGGCAGATGGGTAGGACTCGTCCCCCTCACCCACCCCCACCAATTCAGGTTCATTTTGTTATTTTTTATCATGCTGTTTCAAGGTCTTTATCATGACACCGTGTATTTATTTTTTATCATGCTGTTTCAAGGTCTTTATCATGACACCGTGTATGCTAATGTGGAAACGTGGCTCCATCGTAAATGGAGTGTCTACTATAGAATTTGCAGCAGTTCTGCAGATTAGAAGGTTCTAGGCCCATTCTCCATATTTTATCTTGATGTAAATGGAGGATGAGCCTAGCATGTTCATTCCTGTTAGGCGCCATATAACCTTTCATGTGTTGGTGCGCTGTAAAACCCAATTCAATTCTTGAAAATGACGTAAAACACCATACAAACAAACAAACCACTATCCATTGGGCCACACGCTTGAATCCCATCAAATATCCCTGTGTATGAATCCAGCAGTTCTTTGTAAAACCCTAGCATGGCTGAGTGGATAGCATGGGGGCAATTGAAATCCGAGGACCCAGGCTTAAGCCTCCACAGCACCACTGAGTTTCGCCAATGGGTTCTTGGGCAAGACACATTCGATTTGACTTGTCCGTCTAATGTAAACCGTTACCTGAGAACATTAAAGATCTATAAGAGACTGTTAGTTAGTAAGAGTAAGGGTAGGTTCCCGGGTTCCTGTTTATCCTTCCACTCTCTCTGGGGCGACTCTAAATAACCTATAGTTAATGTGTTGATAAAACGATGCAACATTGAAGTTTGATTTTCGTGAGAAAATAAAGCAAGAGATGTTGAAAAACTATATAAATCACCTGATAAAAGTTTTAATTTACCTGTTATGAAAACATGTATATAAAATAGTTTGAATAATAGTGTATAATAGGCGTTTGACCTTGGCCCACTTCTGCGAAATATACGAAAAAAATGTCCGCCATTTTTGCAATCAACATTATCATGGCAGTTTTTTCCAAAGTGCATTTTCCCTGATTCTTACAAATAGTATGTGTGTTTTAAGTTCAAAGGTTAAATAAATATTATCCCGATATCAAAATAAATGACGGATGATTCCAATTTCGGAAGATTCTATTGGATGAAAATAATTATGATGTCTTTGGAATATTTTTTTATAAAAAAGCCTACTTACTCACACAACTTTTTTTGAGCATGTTACACCGGAAACAGGAGTATTTTTTTTGTGGCCTAATATATGTATTCAATCTAAAATAAATTATCATATGCATTCACGAACAACCATTCATGGCAATTAAATGGGCTTTTTGTTAATGACCAACATGTTGGAATTATTAAAAAGTATTCGTATGGTTTAAATAAATTTGTGCATATTGAGTGAATATCTTGTATATAGAGATAGTAAACATGAATATTTTGGTATTTTATGTATAATGTCACTGTCTACTTATAATGCGCTGTTCCATGTTCTTGAGGATGACTGCTGGGAGCTTTAAAGGAACACATGTCAGCAGTCTTGAAGTGTGTAATGGACTAGGTATGATAAGGGACAAAATTGGCCCCCAATATTGAAAGTTGTAATGCACAAGTTTTGAATATCTAATTTAGCTACAAATGAAATGAATCAATATTAAAACTCATTACAAGTACGTTTGAAGGCTCTAAATGAGTGAGGCTACAAACAAGGCCTTTTCTTTCAAAAAATGACATTTTTGTTCATTTTCAGCAGTTTTCGATCAGTTTTTGGTCTTGGAAATATAGAGCGCACCCTCTAGCTGATTTTTGTTGAAACAGGTACTTGATAGGGATGCATCATCAGCCAAAAAACTGTGTGTGCTCGGAGGTGCGCTCTATATTTTTAGGATCAAAATCTTGCCCAGATAGGTCCAAAATCTACAAAATATAACAAAATTACCAAAAATACCGTTTTTTGAGACCCTATTACATCTTCTAGATAAATAAAATAAATAAAAATATATTTTGAAGATAGAATATGATCAATTTACTTCAATATGCATAACAGATTATATGTAAATATAATTTTTTTGCATTTTGAATATATTGGGGGCCAAAATACCCCCTTATCATACCTTGTCCTTTAGCACCTTGATTACTCAAATCCATAATCATTTTGACTTTAAAACTTCTTGCATATAATTACACTAAAAAAAGAAAAAATCAAAAAAATCTTCGTTATTTATTTAATTTAAAGAAGTGGGGGCTAGGTAGGCATTGCCTATTTGTATGTACATCCTGTCCCACAAAATCTTGTCAGTTTGTACGTCCATCCACAGATCTTGTGTGAATAACATCACCTACAGTTTCCTTCTGATTGAAATGAAAAATGGTATGAATATCCCTTATTTCGTCTTAGTTGGATTATCTGCATTTAATCTATCACAGAGAATTTATATATACTGGTAGTCAATGAGAACGCACCAGTAGATTACATGAGTTTTTAATTGTATTGCTTAAGTAATTTGTAATAATAAGCGCATAATTTGAAATTAAAGGATATTAACAAATGCAAACACTGATTGTCTCAGAATTCCTAAAGGTGGTGTAAAATGTTCAATTAAAGTCACACGGGTAGAAAACAAAAGTCACAGAATTAGGTCATAGATGTAGGTCAGACAAAGCAGATTTAGGTCAGATGAAGTAGGTTTAGATGTCAGATGAAGTAGGTTTAGACATGTCAGATGAAGTAGGTTTAGACATGTCAGATGAAGTAGGTTTAGACATGTCAGATGAAGTAGGTTTAGACATGTCAGATGAAGTAGGTTTAGACATGTCAGATGAAGTAGGTTTAGACATGTGCATGTCAGTATACCTGCAGACATTGATTGGTTATTGGCAAGTGCAAATCATGAGACAGCTGTTAAACTGAAACATATTTATTAATCCTCTGTGTTATATTATGTAGGTAAGCCATTCCTTATAAGTGTTACATGGTCATACTACACCAATTCATTTTCCATAGCCATACATTATAGCTCTAAGCTCTGTACTGAGTTCCCTAACATATCGCTTACTTGTTTTGATTGATTGATTGATTGAATTGGAGTTTATAGTCGCACCAACAGCTAAGGTCATATGGCGACTTTCCAGCTTCCACTGGTGGAGGAAGACCCCAGGTGCCCCTCCGGCAATTGTCGTGCACGGGCTGGCACCTGGGTAGAACCACCGACGTTCCGCAAGCCAGCTGGATAGTACTTGTTTTGAAAGACCTATCTTAGTTTTATCAAAAAAACATACACAACCATGCATTGAGGTATATTTTGAAAAAGCTGTTTGGGTTGGATGGTGCTGACCCACCTACTTGCATGTAGAAACATGAGGTTAATGTAAAATATACTTCTTTATTTTTAGCTCTACTGATCAGAGATCAGCAGAGCTTATGCCGTGGTGCGGCGTCCGTCGTCCGTCTGTCCGTCTGTCTGTCTGTCCGTCTGTCTGTCCGTAAACTTTTTTTTGTAGCGACTACTCCTCTGAAACTACTGAATGGATTTTCATGAAACTTTACAGAAATGTTGCCCATGAAGTCTAGTTGATCCTAGCAAAAATTCATGTTTATGTGAAATCCAAGATGGCCGCCAGATCTAAAAATAGGTTTTTAAAAAACAAGTTTGTAGCGATTTCTTCATGAAAACTATAAGTGATATTGATATGGGACTTTTTCTAAAATGATCAACATGACATGATGTTGGTCCTTGTCGAAAATCGTTTTGATTCGACGTTAAACATGGCTGCCAGCGGCATCTTTGTTTACACAGAGTTATAAAATGAAAACTTGTAGCGACTACTCCTCTGAAACTACTTGACGGATTTTCATGAAACTTCACAGGAATGTTGCTCTTGATGTCTAATTGATCCTAGCAAAATTTCAGGTCGGCATGAAATTCAAGATGGCCGCCACGGCTAAAAATAAATTTTCAAAATACAAGTTTGTAGCGACTACTTCTTGAAAACTATAAGTGATATTGATATGGGACTTTTTCTAAAATGATCAGCATGACATGATGTTGGTCCTTGTCAAAAATCGTTTTGATTCAACGTTAAACATGGCTGCCAGTGGCCATCTTTGTTTACATACAGTTATATAGTAAAAACTTGTAGGGACTACTCCTTTGAAACTACTTGAAAGATTTTCATGAAACTTTACAGGAATGTTGCTCTTAATGTCTAATTGATCCTAGCAAAATTTCAGATCGGCCAGAAATTCAAGATGGCCACTACAGCTAAAAATAGATTTTTAAAAAAGAAGTTTGTAGCGACTACGTCTTGAAAACTATAAGAGATATTGATATGGGACTTTTTGTAAAATGATCAGCATGACATGATGGTTATCAGAGTCTAACATTATTTTGAATCGACGTTAAACATGGCTGCCAGTGGCCATCTTTGTTTACATAGAGTTATATGATGAAAACTTGTAGCGACTACTCCTCTGAAACTATCTGACGGATTTTCATGAAACTTCACAGGAATGTTGCTCTTGATGTCTAATTGATCCTAGCAAAATTTCAGGTCCGCGGGAAATTCAAGATGGCTGCCATGGCTAAAAATAGATTTTCAAAATACAAGTTTGTAGCGACTACTACTTGAAAACTATAAGTGATATTGATATTGGACTTTTTGTAAAATGATCAGCATGACATGATGTTGGTCCTTGTCAAAAAATGTTTTGATTCAACATTAAACATGGCTGCCAGCGGCCATCTTTGTTTACATAGAGTTATATTGTAAAAACTTGTAGCGACTAATCCTTTAAAACTACTTGGCAGATTTTCATGAAACTTTACAGGAATGTTGCTCTTAATGTTTAATTGATCCTAGCAAAATTTCAGATCGGCCAGAAATTCAAGATGGCCGCCACAGCTAAAATTAGATTTTTTAAAAAAGAAGTTTGTAGCGACTACGTCTTGAAAACTATAAGTGATATTGATATGGGACTTTTTGTAAAATGATCAGCATGACATGTTGGTTATCAGAGTCAAACATTATTTTGATTCGACGTTAAACATGGCTGTCAGCGGCCATCTTTGTTTACATAGAGTTATATAATGAAAACTTGTAGCGACTATTCCTGTGAAACTACTTGACGGATTTTCATGAAACTTCACAGGAATGTTGCTCTTGATGTCTAATTGATCCTAGCAAAATTTCAGGTCGGCCGGAAATTCAAGATGGCCGCCACGGCTAAAAAATATTTTTCAAAAAACAAGTCTGTAGCGACTACTTCCTGAAATCAAAATCAATCAGTAGAGCTTCAAGGTCATTGACCTCTTGTTTGCTTTTGCAATAAATTATGAATACATTGCACAAATGTCTGATTTAACCTTTAAAAGTATGCTTCAAAAGTTTAATTTGAAAAAAAAATTTAGCAAGATATTTTGGTTTGTTTACCTTGTCAAGCAGTCAAAATTAAGAGATTCTGTGTAATAGCTTCGAATTTACCCTGGAACTTTTTCCCTGCCCGCTGATTGATTGGTAATTGGTGTAGTCTGATCATATAGAAGAGTAGATGCCTTGAAGGATGCTTCTATTAGCTTCGTCATCCAACATATTATACTCTTTTCAAATAACCGGTGGGGGGAAATATATTTTCTTGATGTTAGATGGTGTTTGGAGCAAGCAGTACGAGTTATTATATTAGTAGACTAAAAAAATATATGAAAATTCAATAGGATGAATGTATTTATAAACGAAAATATTTTACCCATCCTATTATCATACATGACTGTGTTCTGTTGTAACAGTTTGTAACCGAATTCTGTTGAAGATAGTGTGTTTTAAAAATTTCATGTGGAGAAAAATGATGTTGTTGCTATAGTGATATTGATGTGGGTAATGTCATTGCTTATCATGTACTATAACCTTTAAGGCTGTTTGTGACATACAGATTAATGGAGCTTAATTTGTGAAGATTGTGGTGATTTCTTACGGATGGGGAGGGGTTTATAGTACTGATTCTACCCAGGAATAAGTGGGTGGTCTGACTTCACCATTAAAACTTTACCATCATTCAAAGCCTAAAATGTGCTGGAAGCGCCAAATGTGCTGGAAATGACGTTAATCACGATTCAAATTGGGGGAATGTGAAAGAGGAATTCAAAATGGAGACTACTTTGCAGTAACAGAACTATTTCTGGATTATTGTGAATTATTTTAAATCAACAGAAGTTGCACCGAAATGTAATATCTGGTTCTTTTTGTTTATTTAGTGCTTGAAATGACAAATTGAAATATGGAGTTTTTTAGTTAAGTTTTAAATGTTTGCTTCCTAGCAATAGTACTATTGTCAAAAAAAAAGACAAAACAGACAAAAACAGACAATGAACGTAAAATACCTTCGGATGAACCCAGCAAGCTTTGTGATTCAATGGCTTAATTACAACAGCAATGGTAAACATTTGCTTATTCATATTGGTATTATAAATGAGGGAGTTACCTCCCATAGAACTCTTCAAAACATCAACCAAGAACTCCATTTGGAAGCTTGTGAATACATTGATAATTTGTTGATATTTGTTGAATTGATAATTGTGAATTTAGTTATATTATTACATTCTATCGGTCAAAGGTTGGGATTTCTCAGTGAAAGAATATTCATAATCGCTAAATATTAATAACTAACTCCGAACACAAAAATCACTAACTGTGACGCTGAATCATGATATCAACAAAGTGTTGATGATGTCGAAGTCATTCGCCGATAACGTCAATCAAGCGAATAATTTCTGTTAAAATCACATAATAATTTTATGGATTTGAAATGTAATAAATAAATTATTTAACTGCTGGGTTCGATTATAGGGAAATCCTTCACTCAATGGTAGAAGTGTTTTGTTCTTTCACTCATCGCATCCACTCGTTCGTGAAAAAAAAACCACACCTGCCATCTCCTGAAGGATTTCCCTATAATCGATCACAGCAGTTAAATAATTTATATATATTTCATCGTGAACATGTGAACATGAAAACAAGAGTAATTTTGCAAACAAGATATTTGTTTGATTCATGTATTATAGAAAATTAACTTCATTGACCATTTATTGTTATCTGCCGACCAAATATTTACTTGGTTGTACAGTCATTCGGCTGGTTCTGCGACAGTATCGGCTCTGCGCCAATTGAATATATTTTCCTTTGTATATGTGCGTATTTATGGTTTTTCGGTGCTCGATATATTTGAGAAAGTTATATTAAATGATTCATCCATCTAGAAAACTTGTTAAGATAAATTTGTGTGAAAAATATGCATTGCTTGATAACCACCGCATCGAAAATTCACCGCATCGAAAATCCACCATTTTCTTTATAATCAAAATTGAGGTAAATCACATTTTCATGGGTAAACTATTTCACTTAATGAATTTTCTGGTGTAAGATTGGTATAATTTATAATCATAAAAATGATACTTTTACATCAATGTTAATAATCTATTGGTACAAAAAAACATAATTTTCTGCTTCATTATGGTCTACCGTGAACAACCAACGCATGCGCACTGGTGCAGAACTGGGTAATCATTGCTAAATTGGCCGATTTACTAATGTGTGATGAGTCTGATGACTGTTATATAATTCTAGTAAAGTATTGGTTTTAATTTTAATGGCAAATGGTAGAATAAATATAATTCTTTCAGTATCAGTTGTGATTTGTTTAAAGGGACAATGTCCGTAACTTTTAGCTTATAAAACACACACTAATTATGTTCGCAAACATTACACACTAAATATTATTGAATATTTACTAATTAAAAGCAAGACTGTATGACAGAATTCTATCGCGGTACAAAAAAAAGAAAAACCGCTTCGGGCGTTTGAACTCGCAGCCCATACTTAAAATACACTCACGGTAATAATAATCAGTGTGAGCGTGAAGTTGTCGACGTCGCTCCCGACTGAGCTAAGCGGGCTATACATTTTACGCTATACATACTATGGTGAAAACCTAATGCGCTAATGGAATTCAGTCACGTAGTCGTAGAAAAGGTAAATATTGTGGGTCCCACTTTAATTACAAATAATAATTAAAGCTTCTTTTTTTTCAAACTCACGAATGTATTACTACAGACTTCTTAAGGTCTATGCTCATGTTTTCATGTATACATTTCACTGAATAAAAGTATAGACATTTATTGGGTTGTGCTCAATATTTGCTTACTTACGGACAGTGTCCCTTTAATCTGATTCATACCCTATCCATGTAATGGACTAACATGTATACCGAGACGCGAAACTGCCCAACTGACTGTATGTAAGATTAAAACCATAATGTCGTAATTCAACTGTTTAAATCAAATCCTATCTCTGACGTTTATATATGCAAGGGAGGCAGTTCTGACAATTAAGGACATGAACTGACCGCCAGGTGTCATTCTCATGGCTCAGTACCATACATTGTTGGAATTTATGGAATTTAATACATTTTCCAGCATAAATACAACCTTGTATTAACATTTTGAGGATCATACATTGAGCGACTCAATCTGTCATCAACAACAGTTACTTTAGTGGACTTTGGTAGGACCCAATTTAGTTTTTGTCTCGCGTTTTCGAAGAAAAAAAGAGACATAGGTGTTGCTTTTCCAGCGACGGCGAAGGCGTCAACAATCAAGTTTTGCGTTTAGGTCATTTTCTCACAAACTGTATGCACTAGACCTTTCAAACTTTGCTTATAGTTGTATCTTGGGTGGTACATCGCAATGTGATAAAGCAAATGTGGATGTGACCTTGACCCTCCAAGCACAGGGGCAGATAATCTTATAATTTTTACCTTCAACTTTTGCATTTATGTCACTTTTTCACAAACTTTTTGCATTAAACCTCTCAAACTTCGCCTATAGTAGTTTCTTGGGTAATACATCATAACGTGTCAAAAAGCAAATATGGATTTGACCTTCACCATCCAAGCAAAGAGCAGATAACTTTAATTGTTACATTTACATCACTTTCTCATGAACTATTATAATTATGCACTAGATGCTTTAAACCTAGTTTATTGCTTAATCTGAGGAAGACAAAACATTGTATTTTGACATAGTTGTGTCTTGGGTAGTGCATCTTTTTGGATGCATGGATTTCATCTTTGACCTTTACCTACTTTTTGGAGCTGATGATTTTTCTTTTTTTTTGATTTTTTAAAAAAAATTTTTTTTATAGAATGGCATTTTGTTTTTAAACAAATGCACTTAAAGCAAACTGTAAACTACATTGTTTTAAGTTATTAAAATGTATACAAACTTTCATTTAAGCATCATTTATCTTTTATTTTTAAGTCCCGCCCCCGTTAGGCAAGACATGTGAATCCGCGGATTTCTTGTATTTTACCAGAGTGACATCATATATACCGTTTTTCCTCAAATAAGATCTCCTCCCCTAATAGAACCCTCCCCCACACCCCCCCACACCACCCACTACCCTTAATTTAAAATAAAATAAAACGCAAGAATTAAATATAATAATTTTCGAAATTCAATACATTTTCAATCTTTTGTATCAAAAATAAATAAAAAATCAATAAATCTTCAGATCTTTTGTATAACCCTAATTTTGGTCATTTTTACGATAGCAATTTCCCAAATTTACAAAGGGTCCTTTTTCCCAAAATACCTGGAAAAAGCCCTGAACTGAACAACCAGCACAGTACCATATAGTTCTACTATAGCAGCTGTAGGTTCGATCCCTCAGGGGCCTAGGAATCTTTATGTGAGGAAGCTATCCAGCTGGCTTGCGGAACGTCGGTGGTTCTACCCAGGTGCCCGCCCGTGCACGAAAATTGCCCGGAGGGGCACCTGGGGTCTTCCTCCACCAATGGAAGCTGGAAAGTCGCCATATGACCTTAGCTGTTGGTGCGACTATAAAATCCAATTCAATCAATCAATCTACTATAGCGGTTGTTTAAAATCACTCCTTATTAGCAAATAATGAATGGTGTTTTATGGCACGTCGACACATAAATAGGTCATATTGTGCACCATCAAGCAGGACTAAGTATGCATATTAATCCAATGGTTAATGCGAACACTGCTGAATTAAGTGACTGGAGGCAGACTTAAAGAATGATTGATGTTATTCCAAATATAAAAGAAAATATTCATAATGTGCTCAATCAGTTGCATGCCTTACAATAAGCCACATGTTACCTTGCAGTTAATTATTAGTTCATGAAAAGGTTTGGATGACTTCAATGAGTTTTGTTGCTAAAACATAAATATTACTTTAGATGGGGATTATTATGGCTAACTGTTGTACATATAGAGTGCTCCAGATGAGCTTTCAGCACAATGAATGTTGTAGGCATGAAACAAAATTGCATCAAATTTTGGACAGTTAAGCATAATGTAAGTTTTTTACTCTAGTCATTGGGCCATAATAAATTAATTGCTAGATTCTCATCCCCGCCTGCCCCCGTTTTTAGCTCGACTGATCAGAGATCAGCAGAGCTTATGCCGTGGTGCGTCGTCCGTCTGTCCGTCTGTCCGTAAACTTTTATTTGTAGCGACTACTCCTCTGAAACTACTGGATGGATATTCATGAAACTTTACAGAAATGTTGCCCATAAAGTCTAGTTGATCCTAGCAAACATTTGTGTTGATGTGAAATCCAAGATGGCCGCCAAAGCTAAAAATAGAGTTTTAAAATACAAGTTTGTAGCGACTACTTCTTGAAAACTATAAGTGATATTGATATGGGACTTTTTCTAAAATGATCAGCATGACATGATGTTGGTCCTTGTCAAAAATCGTTTTGATTCAACGTTAAACATGGCTGCCAGTGGCCATCTTTGTTTACATAGAGTTATATAGTAAATACTTGTAGCGACTACTCCTCCGAAACTACTTGGCGGATTTTCATGAAACTTTACAGGAATGTTGCTCTTGATGTCTAATTGATCTAAGCAAAACTTCAGATCTGCCAGAAATTCAAGATGGCCGCCACAGCTAAAAATAGATTTTTAAAAAATAAGTTTGTAGCGACTACTTCTTGAAAATTAAAAGTGATATTGATATGGGACTTTTTCTGAAATGATCAGCATGACATGATGTTGATCCTTGTGGAAAATTATTTTGATTCGACGTTAAACATGGCTGCCAGTGGCCATCTTTGGTTACATAGAGTTATATAGTAAAAATTTGTAGCGACTACTCCTCTGAAACTACTTGACGGATGTTCATGAAACTTCACAGGAATGTTGCTCTTGATGTCAACTTGATCCAGGAAAATTTCAGGTCGGCCGGAAATTCAAGATGGCCGCTACAGCTAAAAATAGATTTAAAATAAATAAGTTTGTAGCGACTACTTCTTGAAAACTATAAGTGATATTGATATGGGACTTTTTCTAAAATGATCAGCATGATATGATGTTGATCCTTGTCAAAAATCGTTTTGATTTAACGTTAAACATGGCTGCCAGCGGCCATCTTTGTTTACATAGAGTTATATAGTAAAAACTTGTAGCGACTACTCCTCTGAAACTACTTGGCAGATTGTCATGAAACTTTACAGGAATGTTGCTCTTGATGTCTAATTGATCCTAGCAAAATTTCAGATCTGCCAGAAATTCAAGATGGCCATAACAGCTAAAAATAGATTTTTAAAAAAATAAGTTTGTAGCGACTACTTCTTGAAAACTATAAGTGATATTGATATGGGACTTTTTCTAAAATGATCAGCATGACATGATGTTGATCCTAGTCGAAAATTATTTTGATTCGACGTTAAATATGGCTGCCAGTGGCCATATTTGGTTACATAGAGTTATATAGTAAAAACTTGTAGCGACTACTCCTCTGAAACTACTTGACGGATTTTCATGAAACTTCACACGAATGTTACTCTTGATGTCTAGTTGATCCTAGAAAAATTTCAGGTTGGCCGGAAATTCAAGATGGCCGCCACAGCTAAAAATAGATTTAAAATAAATAAGTTTGTAGCGACTGCTTCTTCAAAACTATAAGAGATATTGATATGGGACTTTTTCTAAAATGATCAGTATGACATGATGTTGATCCTTGCTGAAAATCGTTTTGATTTGAAGTTAAACATGGCTGCCAGCGGCCATCTTTGTTTACATAGAATTATATAATGAAAACTTGTAGCGACTACTCCTCTGAAACTTCTTGACGGATTTTCATGAAACTTCACAGGAATGTTGCTCTTAATGTCTAATTGATCCTAGCAAAATTTCAGATTGGCCGGAAATTCAAGATGGCCACCACGGTTAAAAATAGATTTTCAAAAAACAAGTCTGTAGCGACTACTTCCTGAAATCAAAATCAATCAGTAGAGCTTCAAGGTCATTGACCTCTTGTTATTTCTTCAAATTTTATTAATCAAATAAATTGCTGAAAGTAAGAAACACTATTAAGAATGTGTTTTGAATCTTGGAAGTACTCAGTAGTATGTTTTACTATTTTTGCCTTCAGCCGAGGTCATTTTCCATTTGTTGTATAAAATAAAAAAATAAAAAATTCCCCCCCCCCCCCCCCCCCCCCCTAATTTTGAACTAAATTTGGATGAGAAAGTAGCAATTAATTTATTATGGCCTTATCATAAAATTATTGTGTATTTCCACTTCCCCTCACATTCTAACTGTTTTTAAGGGTATTATTTTGTGTCAAACAACCGATAAATATGCCAGCATCTGGAGGTACTTAATTGTCATTCAGTACCTCAAACCTCCATAAGCATTTATTGAGTATGACTTCGCTCGATGTTCTAAGCTAGTAAGTATGCAGGAATTTGGCTTCCGTATTTATCGGCGATTTTTTAATACGTTTGTGTACTCATTATTTTATTTTTAATGCATTTTTGGTGAAAAAACAAGCGTTATTACGCAGATTCGCGTCTTATCTGGAGCACTGCATTTTTATTTACCTAGACAGTTTCGCAAAATTTCAAAGAACAGGGATATACCGAGACTTGGAAATTCCAGATTTTACTGGATACCCAGGACTTTGATCTGACCTTCGGGTAAGATTTTCTAGCACCAGGGGCAGATGCAGGATTTGAGATTAGGTGGTGTGCCACTCTCATACTCTTTTAAAAAACAATCGACAACCAAAGAAAACACCAAAAATAAGCTTTTTCAACTGCATTTTTAGCTCTACTGATCAGAGATAAGCAGAGCTTATGCCATGGTGCGGCGTCCGTCCGTCCGTCCGTCCGTCCGTCTGTCCGTAAACTTTTTTTTGTAGCGACTACTCCTCTGAAACTACTGAATGGATTTTCATGAAACTTTACAGAAATGTTGCCCATGAAGTCTAGTTGATCCTAGCAAAAATTCATGTTGATGTAAATTCCAAGATGGCCGCCAGATCTAAAAATAGGTTTTTAAAAAACAAGTTTGTAGCGACTACTTCATGAAAACTATAAGTGATATTGATATGGGACTTTTTTTAAAATGATCAGCATGACATGATGTTGGTCCTTGTCAAAAATTGTTTTGATTCAACGTTAAACATGGCTGCCAGCGGCCATCTTTGTTTACATAGAGTTATATAGTAAAAACTTGTAGCGACTACTTCTTTGAAACTACTTGGCAGATTTTCATGAAACTTTACAGGAATGTTGCTCTTAATGTCTAATTGATCCTAGCAAAATTTCAGATCGGCCAGAAATTCAAGATGGCCGCCACAGCTAAAAATAGATTTTTAAAAAAGAAGTTTGTAGCGACTACGTCTTGAAACTATAAGTGATATTGATATGGGACTTTTTGTAAAATGATCAGCATGACATGATGGTTATCAGAGTCAAACATTATTTTGATTTGACGTTAAACATGGCTGTCAGCGGCCATCTTTGTTTACATAGAGTTATATCATGAAAACTTGTAGCGACAACTCCTCTGAAACTACTTGACGGATTTTCATGAAACTTCACAGGAATGTTGCTCTTGATGTCTTATTGATCCTAGCAAAATTTCAGGTCGGCCGGAAATTTAAGATGGCCGCCACGGCTAAAAATAATTTTTCAGAAAACAAGTCTGTAGCGACTACTTCCTGAAATCAAAATCAATCAGTAGAGCTTCAAGGTCATTGACCTCTTGTTACAACTTCTCAGAGGGGCACAACTTTTTAAAAAAATGTTGACAATCAAAAAAACACTTTTTACATATGAATTTTCCTAACTTTACATATTTTAGGTGGAGGGCGTGAGCACCCCTGAGCACGCGTGTATAATGGTTATATACTTATCTGGTATGCAAGAATATATTTTCTTTCTTTTTTCAGTTCTTCAAATAAAGGGGGAACCTGGGGTCTTCCTCAACCACTGGAAGCTGGAAAGTGACAATATGACCTTAGCTTTTAACTTAAAATACCAATTCATTCAAATAAAGGGATTTTATTTTCTCTATCATTTCAGTTCTAAATGAAAACGATGGGCACCATGGTGGCCAGGCCCACTATTACCATGGTAACCGTATGTTGCTAGACAACATGGTCCTAGATAGTGGCTCAGTACCGATGTTACCGATGGAATCAGACATGCACATGAGCACGCCAGAGATGCAGTACGACCTGCATTTGACGATGGGCGACCGTGCAATCAGTTCCAGCACAGGCAATGACACGAAGAAGAAAAAAGGGGCTGGGGTCGTAGGCAAGAGCATAGAGGAGGAGCTGTGTAGGATATGCGGAGATCGTGCATCAGGGTACCACTATAATGCGCTCAGTTGTGAAGGCTGTAAAGGTTAGTGTCCATTGGTTTTTGTTATTTTAAGTTGTTAATTGTTTCGCTGCACCCGGAGGATGTTAATGAGGCCAATGCAGAATACAGAAAAATGTGGGAATGCCTGGAGTTACCTGAATTTTCTCAAGGTCACAGAACTGGTTTAATAACTATCTCTCAAACTAGTCGCTATGACTCAAACTAGTCGCTATGACTCAAACTAGTCGTTATGACTGGAACTAGTCACTACTATTCAAAGTAGTCACCATAACTTAAACTGGTCTCTATGACTGGAACTAGTCACTATGACTCAAAATAGTAACCATAACTTAAACTAGTCCCTATGACTGGTACTAGTCTCTATGATTGGAACAAGTCACATTGACTAAATGTATTAGCTATGTATCAAAGTAGAAACTATAACTCTAACTAGTAACTAACTATGACTTCAAATATATTACACTCAAAACAATCAGAATAGAACACATCTGATTTTTGCCAAAATCCATTAAATACTTCTAATGATTCCTAGTTGGTGTCAAAATTGGGAACAATAGTGATCTGTACTTTATTTAGTTCAGTGGATCAGGGTGCATGTTTACAAACAAATCAGTGTAAGTTAAAGTGCAACATACCTGCAACAAAACAGGCTTAATACTTGGTTAGTGTAAACTTTCAAAGTACATTTTCTCATAAAAATATGATTTGTAATGCTAAACATTTTTAATTTGCATTTCTTTTAAACATAATGCTTTCACATTGCTTTATTTCTGGTAGAAATATTCATTTATAGGAAATTCAGAGGATTTGAAATTTAGATTTAACGCTCGGTTAAGTTAACCGATCTTTGAACAAAGGCCTCTAGAATGATAATTCAGACTTATTTTTAAGCAATTTTAATTGGATTTGATAAATTATATTTAGTTGGTGAATGTTAGGTACACTCTACTTACCAGTAATGTTAGTTTTGATGCCAAGTAGGGAACGTAGCTGTATATATCTCTACTCTGAGTATTGGTCAGTATTTACTCTGCCGTGACTTTTGTCAGCTGCCTCATGAGTCACTTGGAGTACTAGTAGAGCAGTAAATCGTCTGATAAGTTTAACTCTATAAAAGTAATCCCTCAGTGGGGAGAAAGTGCTGCCTGTCCTTTGCAAAGTTACTTGGAGTAAATTTGAACCTTTTTACACATGCATGTGCATTTGTAAAAGGCCTTAATTTCATAAATTGCTCAGCTCATTAACCGCAAGTTCTGTCGGGGCCCCTATACAAAATATTTAACGTTAGCTACACATGACAGTGTATTTCTTTTTACATGAACAGTATGTACAAAATAACTTTAAACCGGGTGGTCCCGTGTATTGGAGTCTATCCTCCGAGCACATTAAAGAACCACGGCGTCTCTGTGGCCGAATGGTTAATGACGTTGCGTTGTAAACCTTCGCCTCTCACCGCTGCGGTTTCGAATCCCACTGGGAGCTCGGCTTGTAAGTGAGGAAGTGTCGATTTTAACGGCGGTGGAAGGTGTATAGTACTGGTTCTACCCATGAAAAGTGGGTGGTCTGCCTCCACCACAAAATTCAATAGTAAGAGTAGGGGGCATGTCTGTATTTCTATGTGCCCTTCCCCACTCTCTGCAGTAGCTATACATATGTTTATCACATAACTTATGATGTGGGAGTGGAATAACACCATTCGATATTTCGATATACCACTAGTTATATAAGTATGCAAATAAGCCTAGTATGCGCTGTCAAAAAAAATTAAATAATGACTGTAATCCAATTCCCACGGTTTATGTCGGTAAAGTCGAAATGTGAATTCTCATTCATTATTGAATTTATTAAACTCATTAGCAAAAACGAAGAGCCTCACATTATATCATTTTGCCAACTCATTTAATAAATTCAATAATGAATCAGTACTCATGTCAGATCCTCTATTAATGAGCTGTTAACAACATTCAGCATTCAGTTCATCTCCTTAGGGACAGAGATCCAACATTCATTTCATTTCCTTAGAGACAGATGCACATAACAATGTTATGTCAATTGTGGTCAACAAATCACACACTGATTTATAATTTAGATAATGTAACTAAAGCATTTAGACACAATGGGGATGAACAAAATATTTAGTCTTCATTGTTGTAAATCAAGTAATTAGTAGGTAATTAATTATCAGTCGGTCTTAATTTAATGTAGACAATAGTCTAGTCAAAGGATATATGTATGGGGTTTGTCATCACTTGTAACAATCTTTCAGCCATATCACAATGGTGTCTTTCTTGCAACAATGACCTAAAGCATCTACTTTCTAATGCTGGTATGCTGGAATACGAATTAAACCGCATCCAGTCTCGTTATACTGATGCCGGGTCAACCAGTCCTAACATTTATATACTGAACGCCAAGCAAAGGGAGCTACTAGTACATTTTTAGATCACCTGAGCCGAAGGCTCAAGGTGATCTATTGGGATCACTCTTCGTCCGTCGTCCGTCCGTCGTCATCGTTAACTTTTGCGTCAAACGACATCTCCTCAGAAACTGCTTGGCCAATTTTGACCAAACTGCACTAGTATGATCCTTAGATGAATGCTTTTTAGATTTGTTAAAATTGTGTCAGTGCAACATCCAAGATGGCCGCCATTACCACATAGGGTCGAAACCTTAAAAAAGCTTCTTCACAAGAACCGCTGGACAGATTTTGACAGCTTTTCTTTTAGAATGATCGCCTACGCCAAGACGATCAAGTTTGTTCAAAAATTGACCGTGCCCTGGGGATCCAAAGTTTGCATATTGAGATTTTGCATGTTTTTCATAGACTTATATAGGAAAAACCTTTAAAAAATCTTCTTCTATGAAACCACAAGGCACAGAGCTTTCATGTATTACATGTAGCATCAGCTTATTGTCCTTGTACTCTACTAAGTTTGTTCAAATGGTGACCTTGGGGTCTAATTTGGCCCCGCCCCGGGGGTAGAAGTTTTACATAGGCTCATATAGGAAAAAAATGAAAAAATCTTCTTCTCTGAAACTGCAAGAGCCAGATGTTTAATATTTTGCATTTGCTATAAGCTTATGGTCCTCTACCAAGTTTGTTCAAATCGTGGCCCTGATGTCAAATTTGGCCCCACCCCGGGGTCACAGTTTTACATAGACTTGTATAGGGGAAAAAAATCTTCTTCTCTGAAACTACAAGAGCCAGAGGTTTAATATTTTGCATTTACTATAAGATTGTGGTCCTTTACCCTTTACCAAGTTCATTCAAATGATGACCCTAGGGTCACATTTGGCCCCGCCCCGGGTACACAGTTTTACATACGCTTGTATAGGGAAAAACTGAAAAAAATCATCTTCTCTGGAACTGCAAGAGCCAGAGGTTAAATATTTTAGATTTGCTACTAGCTTATGGTCCTGAACCCAGTTTGTTCAAATTGTGACATTGGTGTCAAATTTGGCGCCGCCCCGGGGTTCACAGTTTTACATAGACTAATATAGGTGGGTTTTTTTAAAAAATATTCTCTGAAACTACAAGAGCCAGAGGTTTAATATTTTGCATTTACTATAAGATTATGGTCCTTTATCAAGTTTGTTCAAATGGTGACCCTGAGGTCACATTTGGCCCCGCCCTGGGGGTCACAGTTTTACATAGGCTTGTATAGGGAAAAACTTAAAAAATCTTCTTTTCTGAAACTGCAAGAGCCAGAGCTTTAGTAATTTGCATTTGCTACAAGCTTATGGTCCTCTACCAAGTTTGTTCAAATGGTGATCCTGGTATCAAATTTGACCCCGCCCCAGGGGTCACAGTCTTACATAGACTTGTATAGGAAAAAGATTAAAAACTCTTCTCTGAAACTGCAAGAGCCAGAGGTTTAATATTTAGCATTTACTATAAGATTGTGGTCCTTTACCAAGTTTGTTCAAATGGTGACCCTGGGGTCACATTTGATCCCGCTCAGGGTGTCACAGTTTTACATAGACTTATATAGGGAAAAACATTAAAAAATTCTTCTTCTCTGAAACTGCAAGAGCCAGAGGTTTAATATTTTGCATTTAGTATACTCTTATGGTCCTTTACCAAGTTTGTTCAAATGGTGACCCTGGGGTTACATTTGGCCCAGCACCAGGGGTCACATGTTTTACATATACTTGTATCTTAGGGAAAAACATAAAAAATCTTCTTCTCTGAAACCACCAGGCACCCAGCTCTCATAAATTACATGTAGCACTGGGGTCACATTTGGCCCTGCCCCAGGTGTTACACTCTAGCACCTTCATTTTGTATTTGATCTTTACCAAACTTTGTCAGTGTCTTTATATCAATGTTGTTAACACAACAGAGGCCACATTTCTTGAACAATCTTAATCAAAGTTGCACAGATTGTATATGACCATACTAATTCGAAGACGTTTGAAAATGGGCCAGTACTCAGGCCCTTTTGTTTATGAAGGGTGTGATCCATTTCTGGGTTGAACCCATGACCTCCTGCTGGCAAGGTGACTGCACCAGTCAAGGGAGAATGTTTATTAATTTATAATTGTTTGTTTTAACACACTTTATTTCAACATTTTTACAACTTATGCAATACATGGTTAATAGGATTGGAACTAAAGCAAAATATCGTCCTCTTTTTAAATTAATATGATACATGATAAAATGTAATGGTTGGCCTCATAAAATGTAATGCTTGGCCTCATAAAATGTAATGATTGACCTCATAAAACATATAAAATGTAATGCTTGGCCTCATACAATGTAATTGTTGACATTATAAAATGTAACGGTTGACACATGGTGTCAGTCAGGTGAAAATCAGCCCATTGAACACAATGCAATATAGGCTATATTTGGAGATCAGTCACAAGTTCCACAACATTTGTTCGCTTAAATACACTTTTATTCTGTGTTTTAAACACATTTGGCTAGCAAACGGTCCTATATCTGGATTAAAACACCGATTCAGTTTTTCAACATTTCGCTCAGATTCAGTTTTTCAACATTTCGCGTCATTCATTCACACTATGCGTATTTTGAAATAAACATCTGTCAAAACCACAGTTCTACCTAACGTCTGTGCTCATACACTCCAAAGAAATAATCCTGACAAACACAGTAAAATACTTTAATACTATTCATGACAACAGACATACTACTTTAACCTCAGGTTAGATTTAACAATGAAATAGAAACTTATCTTGGGAAAAACATGCAAACTAGAAACTTTGGATTTTTTCAAGGAACTATTTCAGCACCCTACGACCCGGAAGTACTTCCTGACTGGTCTGACACCACATGCCACATGCAGAAGTGTTGATATTCAGTCCCCACCCCCCACCACAAATAAATTAAAAAACAGGCAAATTATTATTTTGTTTAACACTGGACACAATAACGTACCATGATTTATGCCCCTTAACAATTTTAAAGCTGTTGAGAATCAGGGAGTGTAACTGGGCAGGGTTTGTGTGAGGGTGTGATGGCATGGTTTGGCATGGTTTGTGTGAGGGTGTGACGGCATGGTTTGTGAGTGATGTGGTTGGGAATGCTTTGTGAGCAGGTGTGAATGGACATGGTTTGTGAGAGGTTGTAACTTGGCAGGTTTTGTGTGAACGGGTAAGGCTTTTGAGAGTGCATTTGCAGGCTTGGCAATACAATTTTTTATCAGATTCACATGATGCCAGTTTTCTCCAGCATCGTGAATTCAAAAGTATCTCTCA
This sequence comes from Cyrtodaria siliqua, assembly GCA_037043455.1. Taxonomy (NCBI): domain Eukaryota; kingdom Metazoa; phylum Mollusca; class Bivalvia; order Adapedonta; family Hiatellidae; genus Cyrtodaria; species Cyrtodaria siliqua. The sequence goes on along the minus strand of JAWPHD010005537.1, from coordinate 111,812 downwards.
TCTCACTGTTGAGATTGTCTTAATATTCTCTGGGAAATTTAATAGCTGATATTTCTGTAAGAATCGATTTAAAAAAACAACTCTAAGGCCATAATAAATTAATTGCTAGTTTCTCATCCAAATTTATTTCAAAATAGGGGCGGGATATGAAATTTTATTTTTTATTTTATAAGACAAATGGAAAATGGCCTCGGCACAAGGCAAAAATAGTAAAACATACTACTGAGTACTTTCAAAATTATGTATATTGTAACTCCTCTTCAATCAAACTCATGTCAAAATCGGGTATTTAAGCAAGCAACTATAGCGCAGGAAATCATTTACTGTATATACATCGACCAGTGCACATCGTACCTATACACAGGTAACAGTAATTTTTACAGAAAAAAAAAGTTAGCCTCTTTCGGAATTCGAACACACGACCTTCTGATTTCAAGTTCGGTGCTCTATCCACTGAACTATAACACTACTTGAGAAAATAGTATACTTACTAACTACCATTTATTATGAGGCAAAATGACTTAACATATTTCAATGCCACTCAAGATGGATCAATTAATATGTAGTTCATCTTGTCGCTCGTGTAAATTAACACTGCCTGGTGTAATACTGTATGTTATCAATATGAAACTAATATTTCTCGACCTGTTATTTAGCGCTTGATGAGTTTGTGTGTGCGCTCTTGTTATTATGTGATGCCTATTTAGTGTTAAAAATGCTACCCTCAGTAGGAACGCCAGCCCTATGGCGTATGAATATTTATCAAACAAGGTCACGTGATTAAATCGATAACAAAATGACCAAAATTGTCACTGGTCAGATTTCTTCACCTCTTATTTTATAAACTGTGATTATAACAAAACACCATCACAGATCGTTGTTAAAGTAATAATATTCACAAACTACATTGGTCGAACAGAATTGGTGTACACTTCGTGTAATTCCCATTAATAGTTAAAGGTATTTTTCAAAGGGATGAATTTAGGTTGTTTTAAGGTTTAAATTGCCAAAAATGCGCTTTTAAATCAAAATCGATTTATTTTGTCATTTTAGAAGCGAGAATAAAAACAAATGCATGTACGCGTAGATAAATCTTTCCTCTGTCCATATGCAAATTTTTAATGAAATCGGAGACAAGTACTTTTTTTTCCCCAAAATTAACTAACATGACCCACGGACTCAAAGACGGCATAATGCATATACATTTACAGACGCGACTGGGTACAGAATAAATGAAATAATTCCATTATTTCAATACATTAATTTCAAATGTATGTATCCATGCATTCCAGATTAAATTTCTGATCTATACATGCTTTTGGTTTATGCCGGAGTGCTCAGAATAGGTTTTAACAAACAAAATTGTAACGGTACGTCGGGAAAGGAAATGAGGATTGTGAAAATATATGTTGCAGTGCTAATTTTCTGAATCCGAAAAAAATGCAAAAAAATTAAGTTTTAACAGCGAGAATGAAATTTTTTTCACGAAAGTGTTCATTGACATGTCTACTATTAAAACCCAAAATTTAAAGTCAATCAGAAAAAAGTACTTTTTTTTCCCCAAAATTAACAAAGTACACCGTGTTCGCTAAAATATGAACAATCGCCTTTCGAAGTTAATGTACACGCGGGATATAAAACCATGAAATTATGAAATCCTTTTTAAGAGATATATTGATTTCAACATTGTTCTGTATTTAATAAATTATTAGAGTAGAATGTTCACCGTTTTTCTCAAGGACACCATTACGGTAGTATCCCTGCAGCCCCGCCCCTCATTCCACCCCCACCACCCTCCATACCGTATTGATTAGGCTGCTAATGCACAGTTTTAATCAAATTCGATTTATTTCATCATTTTAGAAGCGAGAGAAAAAAACAAAAGCATGTACGCGTAAATACATCTTTCCTCTGTAGATATGTAAAATATAAAAAAAATTGGAGGCAAGTACTTTTTTCCCCCGAAAATTAACAAAGTACACCGTAATCGTTTAAATACGCCGAATCGACGTTCCAAATCGATCTTCGCATGGAATAAAATTGTGGAATTATGAATTCATTTATAAAGATAAATCGATTTCAGTATTGTTCAGTAGTTGTTATATTATTGATGTAGTATGTTAACAGTATTTATGAGAGCAACATTACGGTAGTATCCCTCCAACCCCGTGGGTTTCCCCCCTCCAACCCGTACACACAATACGTTGTGTATTGCTGAGAATGCGCCTTTTATTCAAATCGATTTATTTCGTCATTTTAGAAGCGAGCATAATAACAAAATCATATAGATACATCTCTCCTCTGTATATATGTAGAATTTCAATAAATGGAGACAAGTACTAATTAAGTAACAGGACCGTCCGACCCAAAGACGGCAACATTCATATTCATTAAGGAAAGACGACCGGCTACAGAAACAATTATATAATTTCGTTATGTAAACACATATATTTAAAATGTATGTGTTCATGTATTTTACACTAAATTTTTTATCTATACATGCTTTGGGTTTATGTCAGAGTGGCCAATTTATTTTAACAAACAATGTTGCAACGGTATATCGGAAAATGAAATCATGATGGCGGCAACATACGTTGCAGAGTTAATTTTCGAAACCAGAAAAAGCGATAAACTAATATAAGTTTAACAGGCAGAAAGAAGTATATTCTTTTAACTGTTCGTTTAAAACTGAGGGGGCGACTCGAGTTTTAAAGAAAGCAAGATTGGTATGTGTCCCTTTAACCAAGTAAATAAATGACTGACGAGTAACATACATGCTACTGTCGGTAACAAACATGATTATGTGTAGACTCGAAGATTTCATAACATAAACGTGGACATGACATTGTGTCAATGGAGCACTTGCCAGATTTGTGGTGTTGTGAAACACTGTACGCGTGAATCCAAAAAGTGCGGGTCGTTTATATTTATAGGGCATATATAGTTATATATATATTTATTTATATATATTATTCTTTTATATTTATATGGTCCCAGAACGCAGTCATACTCACTACTATATTGAAAGTAAATACTGAATATACATGTGCGGTGCGTTACGATTTTTAGTATTTGAAAACAGACATATTAAACATTTCCCTGAACATATATACTATATTCATAGAAGTATTATTTCCTGGAAAAAAAATACATGTTTGTTTTCAGCAGTTGAAATCTACTATATTCTGCGAATATTGCTATTTTGAAAATTTGAATACGTCTGTTTTCATCAAATAGCATGTTTTGTTTGTTTTAATATATATATTTTTTAATTTATGATTTAAAAAAAAATGGATGATCGGAATATGTCTTACACACTGTTGAATCCTGTAATTTAACAACAAGTGGTTTGGTTCACAGGCGACAGTAACGGTGAACAAAACCACTTGTTTTACTGGATTCAACATTGTGCAAGAAAATATTCATATATTATACCATTAATATTATAACATGTGTGTTGTAACATATGCTTATCCTTGGATAGTGGATGTCTGCAGGGAACTTGACCTTTTACCTAAAAATCAAACGATCATCCTCTTTCCACTGTCCAACAATGAAGTTTCATGAAATTTGCTTTAGGTAAGAGGAAAAACTGTGTGGGCAATACTTTTCATTTTCCGGTCATGGTGGACTTTTCAACTACTGACTTCAAAATAAACAGGGATTATCATTTCACCAAAGGCATTTAAAGTATGAAGTTTTATGAAATTAGCTTCAGAGAAAGTAATAAAGAGTTTGTACAAAGTTTCTTCAAAATCCAACAAGTAGCGCAGACAAGATTTGTGACAGACGAACGGAAAGGCCAAATCTAATCTGTCTCACCTACCACTTTGTGGTGGAAGACATAATTATAAAGACAATATTTTAGTTCATATGTATACTTTATTAAGCATATAATTGAGCGAACATAAACTTCAGCATTGACTCTGGCCAGTGGTGTACATGGAGTCTTCTTCCACATGACGTGCAGACTGAAAGAAAAGAAAGACATAGAATAAAAAGTTAATATAAGTCGAGCAGAGTATTCAATTTGAATCAGGTGTTGCGAGAGGGATCTAGGGCATATTTAGGGGAATGGGACAGTTTAAAATTTAATTATTGTTTAACGCCTCATCAACACGTTGTTTAGGTTATTTCGAACCGCCCGAAAGAGAGGAGGAAAGATACATAGGCATCCAGGAACCCTGCCCTACGCTTACTACCGATTATATACCTATGGTTCTTTAACGTGCTTGGAGGGAGGACAGACTCCAATACACAGGACCACCCGGTTTACATTCCCATCAGACGAACGAGGCTAGCAGGACACATCGAAGTAACCCAGTGGCGCCAGTAAGAATTGAATCCGTGTTCACTGGATTCAAAGCCGATATGCTATAAACGTCCCTTGACCAAAACTGAGTAAATGGCACATCAAGTAAAGGGTCAATACATATTATATTGTGTATCATACGAGTATATGATTGAACTGACATGATTATAGAACCATTTTAATGTATGTTTCACCCAACAGTACAGCAAGAATCTATTATAAGGAAAGTTAAATCTGACAGAGGGTGCAATGTTCTATAAGCCATTTTTACTAGAAGGGGAATAAAATACAAGTCTGGCCAAAAATCTAAAATTGTTAAATTTTACACGTTTTGTTCATAGGATATTTTACTTTAATGACTTAGTAAGGTCATTTTACATGGGGAGAAAACATTAATATACAACTATTTATTTTCTCTCTCAAAACCTGGTGATGCCGCTAGTTTTAGAAATAAAACATGATTAAATAGGGCAGTTGAGAAGACACTTTTGTAGATGTGTGGTCTGTTCTGATGTGAAAATGTGTAAAACAGACACAAGATTGGAAATTTGCTCTGTGTCCCTTTAATAAATTCAGGACCCATCACATAGACCAATTAGATGATGTTAAAGGGACACACGGCAATCTTGAAGTATTTATCAAGCTTTAACATTAGCATCTCCATTTGTTAACCTGGTAACATGTTAAATTTAAACCTGCTTGCATTAAAAGTTAAATAAATTATTATAGGTGCACTATTATCAACAGTAAGTAATGTGTAAAACAATTTATTCTGAACTATTCTAATAAATAATATTAATGATGCACAAATGCAAACTATGCAGAAAATTAACCGAACTCCAGAAGTTTTAAACAAATAAAGACTGCCTAGTGTCCCTTTAACACAACTTGTTTTCGCATGTATCCAGTACATGTAGTTTACACGAGCTCATATGACAATCACGCTGCACTGAAATATCACTGAAATATTTTTACTCTAACTTTGAACAGCACCGTGCAAGCATAACACAAGCTCCATTTAAAGAACTACACAAGTGCAAACAATTTTTAAAAGGCTCTTACCTCCATATGATCCAATGGCATTTAATACGGCTTGACATTCTGAAGTCGTCAGTATCAATTCACTTAGAGCTGCTTAAGGGCACGATTCACATTTGAGACCTCTCTGAAAACAACATCAATCCAATGTCAATGATCAAACAGACATAGTTTATCCTTTGTTATACATAATGTAACATATTTAAAAAAGAAAAGATAAAATAACTAAATTGAATAAAGCATGAATACTACTTGTGCTCAATAACACTGTTAATGTAATAAAAACATCTCTCATCATTCATTATACATGTAAAATATAATGTAGCCCAACTGGAGATCCATTAAAAACATTGTTCCACTTTCACAGCATATGTCCAGCCCATGGAATAGTCATTTCTTTTGAGACACACTGGAGGCAAGCGTAGTAGCTACACCGCCTTAAAGGCTTTTAAGTGAAATGTAATTTCTCGAAATTGCGTTGTTTTTTTCGCAACAGAATGTAAATAAATGTAAATTCAAAATCACTTCCTTGCCTCAAAACTTTACTGTACATAAATATGAATCTGACTGATTTCAGTCAAATGTCTATGGCAGATTACATTGTTTCAATGGTAGTTGTATCGGGTTATGTATTCACGAATGTGCGAGAGAATGGGGATAACATAACGATATAGAGACAACGCTAACTATTTACATTCATGCATCTGAGGGGTGGGGGTGGAGGGGGTTTATAGTTTTCTTACCCCCTCCTTGTTTTCGGTATGCAAGCTCCATCTACCCCCACACCCCCATCTTCCGTACTTGGGTGGGGGCGGGGTGCGGGGGACATTGATAGCATTTCTACTAGCAATTGTTTTATTCCACGAAACGTTCTACAGTACATCCAGTTACTGGAAAGATCGGAGTACACTAGTAGTGATTATGAACTTTCTATTATACACTATACACTACTTTTTTAGGCACTGTATTTGGCCAATGTCTAAATATGCACGATCTAAAAGGTGTGTGTACTGTTTATTAACAAACACATTTTAATGACAAAACAAATACCTTGATCATGGACCTCCAGCAGCAGACAATTATCCCAAATCCAACTTGCAACAACATGTCAATTTCACGTGTCAAGTTATGTCACGGTGACCTGTCAGTCACCAACACTGCATCGTGTTGACACATAATGGGACGTTATTTCGTCCGGTAAGGTATTAGTTTTTACATAATCTACGGTATGAAACACTGTACGCGTGTTGTTAGACTCCATAGGTACCCGTAGTGCTCGCCGACGTAGCGCGCCCAATTTCGGGTGTAAAAAAATGGCGTCTGTTTTAGTTGAACATTCGTAAAATAGTCCGTAAAATACAAAGAAATAGTCCATGTTCGCGGAGTTAAAATGCGAACAGAACTGATATGTTATAGGTCCGTGGCGTTCCTACTGCTTATACCAATAAATAGCCGTGGTCTAATGGTTCAGCGTACATCCTACAAAACTGACAAGTGCAAAGTCTCGTTCCGGGTGACTGTTTTTTTTATCACATATATTCTGAAGCCGTATATTTATTGATGTTACCTGTACGGAGGCTAAATAAAAATGTGAACTTTTACGCATCAGTTTCTGATTATATACCGACTTTTGGGGTGTTCGTCGATTTGAAACTACTTCACACGTGACTCCTTCATAATCACGAGTTATTACCAGTTAAAATAGAGACTGTGTAGCTTTAAGTAAAGAATTTGTGTAGATAACTGTAAATCACAGTTGCATGAGAAAATGATGTTATTTGATGATGAGACCTGCACAATACATCTTTTGTGTGAGGTAAGCAGTAAAAAATAGAAACAGGTTTTTCATTAGTTGTATTTTGGTGTTATTTTTGTTCTAAAAACTTTATTTTTGTTCTAAATCAATTAAAAATTATCAAAAAGCTTTTGTATTTAATACAACTAGTACAACTAAATCATTAATTGTTTTCTTCTTTTCTTACACATTATTATAATGCTATACCCTGAATAATTTGTAACATAATAATGATATTCAAAGAAAAAACTTCAATCTGCACTTATCTACCATGTAGTTATCCACCATGTAGCATTTTAGCAGTAAAAAATGCTTTCCATGTTTTTTCCAATGATCAGTTACGATGGGAAATAGGTCCTCCTAATGAGGTTGATTTTGCCAAGGTTGCTGTATTTTCATGCATCCTTAGCAGTGAATAACGACAGCTTTCTGAACGGAAAGGAAATCAATAAAATATTAATTGCCTGTACGTCTAGGTTGATTTGACCACTGCAAATTAAAGAGCCACTATGACCATTTTCAGTTCAGGTTTGTGGCCGCCTTGCTGCTGCCTGAATCAATACCGTTACTGTTGTCTCTAGTACGACATCAGTCACTGTTCATTCTCATAGAATCTCGTCCAGTACATCTGAGCTCAGTGTACGACGGTACCATTCCCCCATTCCCTCACAAGTCGAAGTCCCAGTGGGACTGGAACCCGCAATGGTGAGAGGTGAGAAGGTTTACAAAACAATGTTTTTAACCCTTCGGCCATGGACATGCCTGTTAATCAAATAGATGTCAAATAAATAAAGTTGGTACTTAAAGTACATCTGTCACTGCGTGTGAGAGGTTAAGCGGTTTTAAATGAGAGGTTAAGCTTACCAGCGCCGCATGTAATAGTAATAAATCGATCTTCAGGAATATTTTTTTCTAAAAATAAATCGACAAAACAGGGAATGATTTTGGACAACATTTCATTACTAACACAGGTCTGTACAAAATCATAGGTATATTGTCCAACATCGTATTGAGCGGTTTACACAATGTATGACTTAGTGCAAATTGAACCATATTGTTTTATTTAAAAATATTAGCAGATTTTTTAAAAACATTCATCAAGACACTATAATTATTGCTGAAAAGCATGCATGGGAGCTCTTATCAGCTTCTGATTTCTTTGCTTCATACGATCTTCAAAACCAAGGCCTGTGGAAAAACAGAGATTTGAAATAGCCCCTATAGGTTAGGACGATTTTGGTAAGAGAGATTATATGGAGAGATTCTATGAGACTTTGAAAATAATGTATGTTCGAGTTAATGTTTTTATTTTTAGCTCTACTGATCAGAGATCAGCAGAGCTTATGCCGTGGTGCGGCGTCCGGCGTCCGTCCGTCCGTCCGTCTGTCCGTAAACTTTTATTTGTAGCGACTTCACAGCTGAAACTACTGGATGGATATTCATGAAACTTTACAGAAATGTTGCCCATAAAGTCTAGTTGATCCTAGCAAAAATTCATGTTGATGTGAAATCCAAGATGGCCGCCAAAGCTAAAAATAGAGTTTTAAAATACAAGTTTGTAGCGACTTCTTCTTGAAAACTATAAGTGATATTGATATGGGACTTTTTCTAAAATGATCAGCATGACATGATGTTGATCCTAGTCAAAAATCGTTTTGATTCAACGTTAAACATGGCTGCCAGCGGCCATCTTTGTTTACATAGAGTTATATAGTAAAAACTTGTAGCGACTACTTCTCTGAAACTACTTGGCGGATTGTCATGAAGCTTTACAGGAATGTTGCTCTTGATGTCTAATTGATCCTAGAAAAATTTCAGGTCGGCCGGAAATTCAAGATGGCCGTCACAGCTAAAAATAGATTTTTAAAAAATAAGTTTGTAGCGACTACTTCTTGAAAACTATAAGTGATATTGATATGGGACTTTTTCTAAAATGATCAGCATTACATGATGTTGATCCTAGTCAAAAATCGTTTTGATTCAACGTTAAACATGGCTGCCAGCGGCCATCTTTGTTTACATAGAGTTATATAGTAAAAACTTGTAGCGACTACTCCTCTGAAACTACTTGGCGGATTGTCATGAAACTTTACAGGAATGTTGCTCTTGATGTCTAATTGATCCTATAAAAATTTCAGGTCGGCCAGAAATTCAAGATGGCCGTCACAGCTAAAAATAGATTTTTAAAAAAGAAGTTTGTAGCGACTACGTCTTGAAAACTATAAGTGATATTGATATGGGACTTTTTCTAAAATGATCAGCATGACATGATGTAGATCCTTGTGGAAAATTATTTTGATTTGACGTTAAACATGGCTGCCAGTGGCCATCTTTGGTTACATAGAAATATATAGTAAAAACTTGTAGCGACTACTCCTCTGAAACTACTTGACGGATGTTCATGAAACTTCACAGGAATGTTGCTCTTGATGTCTAGTTGATCCTAAAAAAATTCAGGTCGGCCGGAAATTCAAGATGGCCACCACAGCTAAAAATAGATTTAAAATAAATAAGTTTGTAGCGACTACTTCTTCAAAACAATAAGAGATATTGATATGGGACTTTTTCTAAAATGATCAGTATGACATGATGTTGGTCCTTGTCGAAAATCGTTTTGATTTGACCTTAAACATGGCTGCTTTGTTTACATAGAGTTATATAATGAAAACTTGTAGCGACTACTTCTTTGAAACTACCTGACGGATTTTCATGAAACTTCACAGGAATGTTGCTCTTAATGTCTTATTGATCTTAGCAAAATTTCAGGTCGGCCGGAAATTCAAGATGGTCGCCACGGTTAAAAAATAGATTTTCAAAAAACAAGTCTGTAGCGACTACTTCCTGAAATCAAAATCAATCAGTAGAGCTTCAAGGTCATTGACCTCTTGTTTACTTTTATTTTGTGAGAAGCAGCAACTGCCATCAAAAAATATAACTGGTGCATCAACATGTGACGTCGTATGTTTATTTATAACATGATGTCATGCAAACATCAATTTTATATGATAGTGGACTTGTTCTAATCTGCCCAGACCGATAACTGCAAGTAAAACATAATTATGCATGATACGGTATTTAATGGCAGGCCAAGACTAGGGCGCTTCTAGGAACAGGGGCGCATGATTATATCGTCAAAAAGGGGTTTATAACAATGGCTTGAAGTAACATTTCTTTGATTCAATTACCTCTGAGTGTTTTTAATTTTTTACAAGCAGTTAATGACATATTTCGAGCCTATTGTATTTGGGTTGGGGAGTGGAGGGGGGAGAGAATTTCAATTCAATTTTGATTCAGATTATGAGGCCCACCGAATAAAGCCTTTTTGCGTGCAGTAAAATATGAACACACAACAGAAAGTTGTTCATTTAATGCTTTGCTATCATTCTTGTTCTAGAAACAATAAAGAAATATCAGACAAGATTTGTATTTAAACTAGCTAAATTGTGAATAAGCTTTTCTAAATTACAAAGTTGTGTTTAGCTTTTCTTACCCAAGACAATATCTTATATAGCAATGTAACACAAAGAAACTGTAAGCGAGCCTCAATTTATATACCGGAGTTGAGCGATCATGCAGCATGCAGTCAGTAAATAAACACGATTCACATGCTTTTTCAATGAGCAAGTAGTGATGGGAAATACTAGGAAATATGTCCTTGAAGCTGTACAGTCCTTATTTTAGCTAGTAATAAAATAACTCATGAATATGAATGAGTCACCTGTGAAGTAGTTTCAAATTGCCGAACACCCCAAAAGTCCGTATATGAGCAGAAATCGATGCGTAAAAGTTCACATTTTTATTTAGCCTCCGTACAGGTAACATTGATAAATATATGGCTCCAGAATATATGTGATAAAAAAATAGTTGCCCGGAATGGGATTTGAACCACAGCCTTGCACTTGTAAGTTTTGAAAGATGTATGCTGAACCACTAGACCGCTGCTATTTATTGGTATGTTGTAGCATTTTTAACACTAAATAGGCATTACGTAATATCAAGTGCGCGCACACAAACTCATCAAGCGCTAAATAACAAGTTGAGATATAGTTGTTTTGAGGCGAAGTATTAGTTTCAAATTGATAACATATTCATTTACACCAGGCAATGTTAATTTACATGTGCGACAAGATGGACTATATATGTATTGATCCATCTTGAGTTGCGTACAAATATGTTAAGTTATTTTGCCTCATACTAAATGGCAGTTAGTATACTATTTTCTCAAGTAGCATTATAATTCAGTGGATAGAGCACCAGACTTGAAATCAGGTCGTGTGTTCGAGCCCCGAAAGTGGCTAACTTTTTTTTCTGTAAAAATTACTGTTACCTGTGTATAGGTACGATGTACACTGGGCGATGTATATACAGTAAATGATTTCCTGTGCTATATTTGCTCGCTTAAATACCCGATTATGACATGAGCTGGTGAACATGAAGTTCCAAATAAAGGCACGCCTACAAAGAAGAAATTGATTGATATAGAGACTGTGAAGCTTTAAACCAGAATTGGCTGCATAGTTTGATTTTCTCTGAAGGTATACGAAATATATTATGTTGCAGGTCAGGCTGACATTTCATACAAGTAGCTAGACACCATTTATTGCATTATCCAGACATCTTTTGCTAACAAAACCTGAGACAATTTCTTCAGAAACTTTGTCTGCTCACAATAATAATATATACCATATTATGAGTACAATCTGTCACCATGCTCTGTTATTTAAAGGGACTGTTGGTGATCTGGAACAACTATAGTATACATTATGATGCAGTTGGACCATAATGTGATTCAGTTAATTAACATGTCGCCAGTTGTCAATCATTTATCCATTTCAGCCAATCAAACCAGAACGATACCTCCGACAAACAACAGCACGTGTATAAAGCACGTGCAACTATGTTATATAATCTATTGTCAATATACTCCGACATCAACAATAGGGCGGAGATATCTAAGTACTGGCGACATGTCAATTGAACCTGAAAGGTTGAAATGCACCATAACATGATTCAGATGAAACTAAAAGGTTGAAAGGCACCAATATATGATTCATTTGAAAATAAAAAATTGAAATGCACCACTATGTAATATTCATTTGAAAATAAAAGGTTGAAGTGCACCATAATGTGATTCTGTTGAAAGTACAAGATGCACCATAATATGATTCATTTAAACTTTAAAGGTTGAAATGCACCAATATGTGATTCTGTCATTGTTTCACTGCTCACGTGACTATCATCGCACTGACCTGTGTTTTTCGACACCTCACGAACATACTTTTTTTTAGTGCAGGTGGTAAAGTGGTTGGAACTATTTTACTTTACTATATACATGTTTAAGACTCTAGATCGTGAATATATGTAACGTTTACTGTTTTAAATAATGAAGCAATTTATAGTAGATAACTAAAGACAAATATATTTTTGTTTAAACAAGAAAAAATGAAGGCACCTATTCGTACTTGGCAAAATATTGACCTATGGTCATGAAACTTTAAACAGGTCTTCCTTATCAATTATTCAATGCTGAGTTATGCCCTTTTTCATAAAACTTTAACAATTATGTCTCCCCATATGAAGTGGATGGGTAGACATATTGTTTTTGTGCTGTCTGTCTGTCATCTGTCTGTCTGTCTGTCTGTATGTCACAAACCTTCTGGACAAGCCTGATTTCAGCAAAACATGATAGGGATGATCAGTATCAAGCCTGAGTGTGCATATCTTTGTTTTTCCGGTTGAATGATATTTGGCTGAGTTATGGCCCCATATATAGAAACTTTGGCGAGACTAGTACTCTTGAAACCCTGGCTGGACTTCAGTGATGAAACTTGGCAGGGATGATCAGTACCAATCCTCGTTGCGCATATCGGTGTCGTGTTTCATATGAATGACTTTTGGCGATGGTGGATGAGACATATAGTTTTTGTGCTATCTGTCTTGTCTGTCTGTTGTCGGTCTGTCTGTATGTCACTGACCTTGTGGACTAGTTCTTCTGAACCCCTAGCCAGATTTCATCGAAACTTATAGGGATGATCTGTACCAAGCCAGTGGCCTAGCTGCCTATAGGCACTGTAGGCAGGTGCTTACACATTGTCCCCAGATATCAAAAAAATAAAAATGCCAAAAATGCCATAAAAACTGAGGGGGACAGGGGTATGGTCGGTCTGTTCATACCAATTTTTACTGGTGTTCCTTTCAGAAAATAAAAGTTAAGCTATTTTCGTTCGCGGTCTTTCGGAACCAAACACACCTTGATTGTGAAAAATCTTTCTCAGAAAGCAAGTATTGATATTAATATATGTTATTTTGTTCTGTTACGAGGTTTTTGTTGCAAAATCGCAGATTAAAAAAGCTTGAAATTGGGGGTTAAAAAATTTGCTTGCTGCTTAAAATACCGTCAGAATGCAGGATTTGGGCTTCCTTCTAAAAAAATATTCACGGGGGAGCATCAGCAGCCCCCGGACCCCCTAGACCTAGTGCCTACACACTGATTTAGGCACAGCTTTACGCCGCTGCAAGCCTAGTTTTGCATATCATTGTCGTGTTCCAGTCATGTGATTTTCGGTGGATTTATTGCCCTTTTCCACTCTAGTTTTAAATTGTTTCTTCTCCATAATTCATAAAGAATTGTACCTCCCATCTTCAAACGTGTTAGCACAGACCTAATAACAAATTATTATATGTCTGTGATGTTAGTGAGATTGTTCTTGTTGAAATAGGCACATGGCAGGCCACACACATGTTGCATGGAACATCATCTAGTCATACCAAACATGGCTTTCAGTAGCCATCTTTGTTTACATAGAGATATATTGTAAAAACTGTGGTGATCACTTCTCTAAAACTACTGGTCAGAATTATTTTTAAAGGACAAGGTATGATAAGGGGGTATTTTAGCCCCCAATATATTTGAAATACAAAAAGTAGTATTTACATCTAATCTGGTGTACATGTTTAGTAAATTGATCATATTCCATCTTCAAAAAATATTTTTATTTATTTTATTTATTTAGAAGAATTAACAGTGTCTCAAAAAATGGCATTTTTGGTAATTTTATTATATTTTGTAGATTTTGGACCTTTCTGGTAAAGATTTTGATCCTAAAAATATAGAGCGCACCTCCGAGCACACACAATATTTTGGATAATGAAGCATCCCTATCAAGTAACTGTTTCAACAAAAAATCAGCTGTGCTCGAGGGTGCGCTCTGTATTTCCAAGACCAAAAACTGATTGAAAACTGCTGAAAATGTTCAATTTCATTTTTTGAAAGGAAATACCTTGTTTGTGAGGCTCGTAAACTCATTTAGGGCCTTCAAACATACTTGTAATGAGTTTTAATAATGATTCAGTTCATTTGTAGCTAAACTAGATTTTCAAAACTGTGCATTAAAACGTTCAATATTGGGGACCAATTTTGCCCCTTATCATACCTAGTCCTTTCAAAAATTGCCGTGTGTCCCTTTAAGATCTACATCATGGTTTACAGTGATTTGTGTAATGGTTGTAAAATGTCAACTAGGTGATTGTGATCACAGGCTGACACTATGTTTCTTTTATGTTACGGCAGACAACCCAATCAATAAGTTTATTTTAACATCTGATTTAGCAAAAAGGCGTCCATGAATAACTGTCTAGATGTTCTAACCTTGAAGGGATTAGAGGCAGTCTGGAAGAAATTCAAGGTGCATATGCACTAAATTAAACTACTTGCCCCGTATTGTTAATGAAATGGATTATTGTTTGGGGCGCTTGTTTCAGCCAAAGGTTTTTTGGACTTTTAAGATAAAATTAATCTACTACCTATATAAGTTATATATCAGCGGAACAGACATTTTTAGGGTAAATAAAAATACCTTACTTTTCAAAATCGGTTGAGAAATAAAAATTTCATGTGCGAAAGTTGATTTTGATGGGTCATTTTCAATGCAAAATTCTGCTGCATGAAAAATTGGAAAAATATATTTTTTTAGATTTTTATTCAAAAATAGTTTTAAATTGTTGGATATTAGTACATTAAGACACCCTGAAAGTTTTATAGCAAAATATCAAGTTTTACTGCAGTTATTTGACATTTTGTAATTTTCTGCTGTCCCACCGACAAGGAATTTACATAGGAAAAGCCCCATCAAAAATCATTTTGGCTGTAAAATATTTATTTCTCAACTGATTTTCAAAAGTAAAGTAGTTTTATTTACCACTAAAAATGCCAGTTCTAATGATATATGACTGATGTACGTATTATTTAAATTGCTCGAGTTACTGCAGAAAAACCTTTGGCTGTAACAAGCGCCCCAAACAATAGAGGCAGTCTGGAAGAAATTCAAGGTGCATATGCACTAAATTAAACTACTTGCCCCGTATTGTTAATGAAATGGTTTAGTGTGATTATCACAGAGGCTTGTTCTGGCCAGGGATCTCGAGGATGTCACATGACCAATAGAAATTAAAATGCTGTGGTCCTATCAATGTTTACAAACATAAATGAACCCTTTCTGTGTCGCCTTTTCGAAGAAAAATGCGATACAGAGGCATCACTTTGTCGTCCGTCGACTCTGCAGTCAGTCTACCGTCACGAAAACTTAACGTTGGCTATAACTTTCTCAGTCTTGATATTTCTTCATCAAACTTTCAATATATTCTCATTATGACCACATCGACATGACCATACTAAAATGTAAAGGTCAAGGTCACACTGAAGGTCATTATATCAGTTAAATACTAATTTTTTCTTCACGAAAACTTAACGTTGCCTGTAACTTTCTCTGGATTTACAATGGATGCAAAGGCTATTATAGTCGTGCTTAGCGTGTTAAGGGTTAAAACATTTATACAACTGGGTACATGGGATTTTTTTAAGGCAAATGGCCATCCTTTTTCTAATATCAATTAACAAATTTAACTCTTAAACATCATATGAACAGTTCTTGATAGTCCTGGAGAGAAACATATATTTAAAACCGCTACTAAGTTGTATGTAAAAATAAGTATTATTTGCATGACGTAGATACTACTTTAACCACTGTGTGACTGCACGGCGAATGAGGTAAATCTGAATTGTAATAGCTGCACAACTATTGTCAGATAATTGTTAAATACATTTACCTGTGGATTAATTTACCTGTTCAAAGTTTTCTACGTCATCAAATAAAATCTTATTCTCGATTTTCACAAATATTGCAATGTTATGTATTGTTGTGTATTGATTTCAATTTAAATAAACATAAACATGTTCATGAAACAAAACATGGCCGGAAAACTTTAAGTACTTCGAATCAGCGGATTTTCAGTGTTCCTAATGGAGGAGCATTTAAATAGGGGTTTACGGTAATTAATTACATGGTAGCAATAACACTCTGACATCATAAAATTACTCCAGAGAAAACAATTGACAAAAACAAGGAAGCAGTCTATATACGTGACATCCAATCTCATTAAAATCATATCCTAATTATGCTTTGATAGTCGCTGCTATAGGATCTGACCACACACCTTTTTAGGTCACGTCAGATCGACCTTTCATCTTATCAATATTAATGAGAAGATCAACTAAATTCAACCAATGAAATCACGCGTTTCTTATGCAGTTCAGATAATGTTCGAGTGAACTGAACAAAAGAAAATCCACATAAAACACATAGATCTATATCCGAAATGAAAGTCTTTGTGTGTTATTGCTGTGGATTGCACGATAAATTCAAAGAAAATTAATGCAATAAATTGTATGTTTTATATCAAGATACGAAGAAAATCATGGGCGCTGTGTGTTTTGAAAATATATATTCCACCGAAATTATTGCGACATTAGTACTCTAAATAGTACATATGGCCCGCTTAGCTCAGTTGATAGCACTCTCGACTGTTGACCTGCGAGTGTCATTTTAGTGTGGGTTCAATCCCACGAATCGGTAAAAACACATTCCGCTAATAAATTCCGTCAAACAATCTTTTCTTTATTTATTTTTCAGTAAATATTCAATATTAAATGGTTGGTGTATAATGTTTGTCAACATGTGTTGTGTTTTATAAGCTGAAGGCTATGGACATTGTCTCTTTCAACGGCATTTTACTGAAATATGACATGCGCAGTGAAGCAGCCTATACCGAACAATTTTGTAGGCTAAAAAAAGATCGGCTAACCGTAAGGTCAGTCTGACATGACCTGCAATGGAGCATTGTCAGATCCTTGTAGTGTTGAGTATGGTAGCGTGATAAAGGGTCCAACTGTAATGAGATTGCTGACATCCTGTCTCTTCTTTTTTTCTGGTCACATGTGGCGTCTGTCACTTAGTGCTGAGAGAGTAATTACTTGTGCTAAGAGAGTTATTTTCTTCTTAGAAACAGCAGCAACATCTGTCACAAAGGTCCTCCTGTATTATTGATAATTGGCCATAGTCAAGTAGTATATTGACAAGTCAGGATCACATGACATACAGAGCTAGAAGGCAGCAGGTCACCCCATACACTGGGTTTACGGCAAGTTATTTGCTTTTTGCAATCAATATTTCAAGGTGTCAACGCAAGACTTGTTACTGCATATGAATGAAAAAGGAGATATAATAGTCTTGTGCTGAACATGCAGTTTTATTGTAATATTAAGGTGCAGGCATGCCCCAGTGGATAGCACGATGGATTTGAAACCCAAGGACCCAGGTTCAAGCTTTACCGGCACCACTATATGTCATCGGTGTGTTCTTGGGCAAGACACTATCCTTTAGCTTCGGCCGTCGGAGGAGGATGTAAATTGGGCAGTCCCTTTTATTGAGGTCTATCCTTTGAGCATGGATTTGATCCTCCAAGCAGGTTAAAGAACCAAAATCTATTCATTAGTAGAGTAGGACAGGTTCCTGGGTTCTGGTTTATCCTTCCGCTAATGTGCCGCTATTTCATTACTAACATGACCTCGCTAAATGTTTATGTTCATGACGTCAAACGTCGCTAAATTTGGCAGCTTTTTTAATAATAAAAAAAGTTGTTTGTCACTATTTTGGTGTTTTATTATCTTAAAAATGGCAAACAACACTGCTTACTATTATGTATTACCTAATTTCAAATTTTGGGTCAGTATGTACCAGTAGGCAATTTTTTTTTTATTAGCTCGACTGATCAGAGATCAGCGAGCCTATGCCGTGGTCCGGCGTCCGTCTGTCCGTCCGTCCGTCTGTCCGTAAGATTTTATTTGTAGCAACTACTCATCTGAAACTACTGGATGGATATTCATGAAACTTTACAGAAATGTTGCCCATGAAGTCTAGTTGATCCTAGCAAAAATGTTGATTTGAAATCCAAGATGGCTGCCAAAGCTAAAAATAGATTTTTAAAATACAAGTTTGTAGTGACTACTTCTTGAAAACTATGTGATATTGATATGGGACTTTTTCTAAAATGATCAGCATGACATGATGTTGGTCCTTGTCAAAAATCGTTTTGATTCGACGTTAAACATGGCTGCCAGTGGCCATCTTTGTTTACATAGAGTTATATAGTAAAACCTTGTAGCGACTACTCCTCTGAAACTACTTCATGGATTTTCATGCAACTTCACAGGAATGTTGCTCTTGATGTCTAATTGATTCTAGCCAAATTTCAGGTCGGCCGGAAATTCAAGATGGCCACCATGGCTAAAAATAGATTTTCAAAATATTGTAAGTGATATTGATATGGGACTTTTTCTGAAATGGTCAGTATGACATGATGTTGATCCTTGTCAAAATTTATTTTGATTTTGACATTAAACATGGCCACCAGTGGCCATCTTTGTTTACATAGAGTTATAATGAAAACTTGTAGCGACTACTCCTCTGAAACTACTCGACGGATTTTCATGAAACTTCACAGGAATGTTGATCTAGCCATCAAAAACCTATCAGTAGAGCTTCAAGGTCATTGACCTCTTGTTTATTTATTATCTTGATGCTACTAATAACAAAAAAAAAGTTATAAAAAATGAGAGAAAAAATAGTTGGGTATGGCCCCTTTTTTAGGCTTGGTCGGGAAAGGGCAAACATTAATTTTTTTATTGGCCTGGTTTTAGATTTCTTGTAGAATATATCATATAACAATTTGACATGAATGTAATAAATGAACATAAAAAAAACAAAGCTTAGTACATAAAGTCATGATATACTTTTGTTCTCCTCCTCATCAGATGTGCCTACCCGTTTAAGCAGTTGAAATGAAATAAAATGGCATGTATTTCCCATTATATTTATATTGGGATGCAACCTCAGATGGAGATGAGATGAAGGATGAAGTTTCCCATCTGACATGCTCTAACACAGGGCAGAGACGAAAGAAGTTCATCAGATGCATTAAAAATGCATCTTGCTTATGTTTTACTCTGCCCGAAAATTAAAGGTTGTTCACAGGGAATTGGAGTCGCAAATTAGACGCAATATATTATTGCAGGCATGTGCACTAGAAATGTAAATGTAAGCAGTTGAAGCACTCTTTTCATATTTGCGCTTATTGTGAAAAAAACAACATGCCATTACGTGGTCCGAGTATTAACTTTCATACCCCATCCAACTTCTTCTCCAAGAAGCAAAAACGGGGTTGGCTGGGATATGAAATAAAACCTTCATTTTGGCATAACAAGTTTGCATATTGTAAAATTAAAACATTTAATATGTAATTTTAAACAGATTGTCACATTTTTTTCAGTAAAAAATGTGTTTAAACATGTCTTAATGTCAAAATATCCATTATAAAATCCTGCTAATATAGGCTTTCACATCGCTTAATGGAATTAAGGTGGGACCACGTAATGCTTAAGATTTCAACTTTCTGGTTAAGCAAAAGAATTTGACATGGAATCTTAGATCCTTATACAAATACTTAGACTGGCTAAGTCCTTATGTTTGTTAATGTTTATACTATTGCCTTATGTTTGTTAATGTTTATACTATTTCCTTATGTTTGTTAATGTTTATACTATTTCCTTATGTTTGTTGATGTTTATACTATTTCCTTATGTTTGTTAATGTTTATACTATTTGAGACAACTCAAGCGAGTCATCAAATAAAATCATCTGCATTAAGTCCCCTTTGAATTATTGGCTTCAAACATAAGTGGTTTAGAGCTATTCAGAAATGTTCGGGATTTTAAGATTTTATTTTGATTCTGATTGCAAAATATTAAAAAAATGATAACCACTGGGATGACAGCCAGTCATAGTGGTTTAGAGCTTTTCAGAAATGTTTGGGATTTTAAGATTTTATTTTGATTCTGATTGCAAAATATTAAAACAAATTATAACCACTGGGACGACAGCCAGTCTAGTGGTTTAGAGCTTTTCAGAAATGTTTGGGATTTTAAGATTTTATTTTGATTCTGATTGCAAATATTAAAAAAATATAACCACTTGGATGACAGCCAGTCTAACAAATACTGGAATGGTGATATTGCCACTCAATATTGCCACTTGCACAGATTGAGGGTATTAACTTAATACTGATATGAAAGGTGTTATTCAGCTGGTGATAACGAGTATTAAGGAAAACAAGTTCTTTTATGCATGGAAATTATGTCCTGATAATACGAAATATTTAAGCTCCGGAGATGCTTAATAGGAAAGCGTAGCTATTAGTGACGGTATTTTATGAGGATTGATTAATTCGATGAATATCTTAATGAGGCTATGTCTGTATTATGAAAGCTTCTTTCTTCCTTGAGGGGCCTGGGATCTCAAATAAATTATTCTTGATTGGAAAATTCAATAATTGGGCTGGCTTATTGTTAAACATGCAATAGAAAACTTGGAATTTTACTTAAATAATCAATATTAATATGAATAGTTGCACACCTAGACAATTTCCCAAGTGAAGAAAAAACATGGCAGACAAACACATTGGAAACATTACTTAACCGACCTTAAAATTCACTTGTCAGTTGTCGAAAATGAACATCAAAAGTTTAACTTGAGCGTGGAAAAGCAATTTTAATGAACTTACTTAAAGGGAATGTAGCGAGATTGCCAAATATTCTTTATTGTTGAGAGTTCTGAAAAACTTGGAAAAGGGTGAAAGATTTATCAAAATTGGATGATAAACACAGAAGGTGTGATATTTTGAAGGTTCTGTTAAAATGGATATATGGAAGCCGCCATTTTGAGAGCTGTACGTGACATCACAGTTCTAAATCACCATATATGAAATATTAATAAATACGAAAATATACTGATTTATAGGGAAAAATGACAGTAACTATATGAAACAATATGTATACTTAATGAAATAATGCTTTATATGACTAGTTTGCAGTGATTTTCTTTTGCTTTAAATGCTATTTATCCATATTCCATATATAGTAATTTGGAACTTACGATGATGTCATAGTTCTCAAAATGGCAACTCCCATGTCCGTTTCAGAACAACCTTCAAATGGTCATATCTATTTTGTTTTATCATCTGATTTTGATAATTCTTTCACCTTTTTCCAAGCTTTTTAGAACACTCAATAACAGACGTATAATAATTGGAAAATTGCTTGTGCAAGACGTTTCCTAATAAGCATACTGCATTCTTTCTTCCTTTAGCCGTTTGGTAACTTATAAAGTGACTTTTTATAAGTAATCAATAACAACCCACTAACAACAGTAAAAAAAACTCAGTATCAATAAAACGATATAATTGTGGCATAGTCTTATGGTAAAAGTGCATCGTTGATTATAAAAATAATTGAATTGTGAATTAACCACTCTTCAACACATATTTATTTTGAGTATGACGTGTGGCTAGCTTTCACTGTTACTGTTTGTGTATTTCAGGATTCTTCAGACGTAGTATCACTCGCAGCGCCAGCTATCACTGTAAATATGGTGGCAACTGTGAGATGGACATGTGGATGCGACGGAAGTGTCAAGCATGTCGACTCCGACGGTGTCGGGAAGTTGGAATGAAGGAGGAATGTATGTATATCCATAATATGAGTTTCCTTGCCCATGATAGTCGGTGATATCATTATACAGATATATCATCCTGTATGAGTTATTTCCTTATATAGATATATCATCCTGTAATATATCCTTATATAGATATATCATCCTATGTTATACCCTTATATAGATATATCATCCTATGTTATACCCTTATATAGATATATCATCCTGTAATATATCCTTATATAGATATATCACCCTGTGTTATACCCTTATATAGATATATCATCCTGTAATATATCCTTATCTAGATATATCATCCTATGTTATACCCTTATATAGATATATCATCCTATGTTATACCCTTATATAGATATATCATCCTGTAATATATCCTTATATAGATATATCATCCTATGTTATACCCTTATATAGATATATCATCCTATGTTATACCCTTATATAGATATATCATCCTGTAATATATCCTTATATAGATATATCATCCTATGTTATACCCTTATATAGATATATCATCCTGTAATATATCCTTATATAGATATATCATCCTATGTTATACCCTTATATAGATATATCATCCTATGTTATACCCTTATATAGATATATCATCCTGTAATATATCCTTATATAGATATATCATCCTATGTTATACCCTTATATAGATATATCATCCTATGTTATACCCTTATATAGATATATCATCCTGTAATATATCCTTATATAGATATATCATCCTATGTTATACCCTTATATAGATATATCATCCTGTAATATATCCTTATATAGATATATCATCCTATGTTATACCCTTATATAGATATATCATCCTGTATTATATCCTTATATATATATCATCCGGTATTATACCCTTATATAGATATATCATCCTGTATTATATCCTTATATATATATCATCCAGTATTATAGCCTTATATAGATATATCATCCTGTAATATATCCTTATCTAGATATATCATCCTATGTTATATCCTTATATAGATATATCATCCTATGTTATACCCTTATATAGATATATCATCCTGTAATATATCCTTATATAGATATATCATCCTATGTTATACCCTTATATAGATATATCATCCTGTAATATATCCTTATATAGATATATCATCCTATGTTATACCCTTATATAGATATATCATCCTATGTTATACCCTTATATAGATATATCATCCTGTAATATATCCTTATATAGATATATCATCCTATGTTATACCCTTATATAGATATATCATCCTGTATTATATCCTTATATATATATCATCCGGTATTATAGCCTTATATAGATATATCATCTGGTGTTATATCCTTTTATAGATATATCATCAATTATTATATTCTTTTATAGATATATCATCCAGTATTGTATCCTTATATAGATATAGCATCCAGTATTATATCCTTATATAGATATATCATCCAATATTATATCCTTATATAGATATATCATCCAATATTATATCCTTATATAGATATATCATCCTATGTTATACCCTTATATAGATATATCATCCAGTATTATATTCTTATATAGATATATCATCCATTATTATATCCTTATATAGATTAACCATCCTGTATTAAGGGTCGCTTTGACCTATTTTGAATGAAATATAGGTTACATCCGGTCTCCTCTATGACATGTGTATCTTGCTTCTTTTTTGAGGGATTTTCACCCCCTGTCTCATAATACAGATTCAGCTAAATTCTGACCAAAAGTTCTGACCAAAGTAAGGTCACCAATGCTGACCTTTACAAACCATATTTACATGTACTTCATATTGATTCTGGAAAGGTTTTTCATTATCTCACCAATAAACCTGCACTATTCAAACTGATCCCCCTCTTTGGGTTGTGTTTTATTAACATAATTTTCAGCACATTTTAGGCAAAAATGACTGTTTTTTTTTTTCATGGTGGGCCAAACCTTCAGTACCTTTAAACAAAACATTTCATTCCATTTGTTTTGCGATTTTACATGCAAATTTACTAGAATTAAAAAATGTTTTTTATGGACAGAACATATTAACCCTTAACCCACTAAGCACGACTATAATAGCCTTTGCGTCCATTGTAAACCCAGATTAGCCTGTGAGTAACTCGCAGGCTGATCAGGGTTTACAATGTCCAGCTGCTGATCAGTCATTTCAAGTTATGACCAGTGTTTCTCCAAAACACCCCTTTGTCACATAAATGGAATGGTCTTAATTCAAAGAAAGAACAGTCCATTATATATATGTAGCGGTTTAAGGATTAGTATTCTAGAGGATCTTACACGAGTGAGGGTATTATTTATTTTAATAAATGAGTTGGATAAAATGATAACATACGAGGTTCTGCCGAGTACCTTATATTTTTATCCAATGAGTTTGTTAAAGTCAGTAATACACAGTCATGAATGTAAGATTCTATTGGTCGCATAACATACCTACGACATGATAGTTTCACTTGAATGTTTTCAATTTACCTTGTATATGGTGGCAGTATGTAAGAGAAATCATGACGTCGTTTGTTGTTTACATGACGTCAGCTACGTTACTCGGCCGTAACGCGTTTGCACTTCAAATAATGCGATACCTTAAACCAAATTTTATGTTTCTAAAATGCATTTTATATAGAGCAAGATTTCAAATAATTATCAATATTTTAGGTGTCCGAATGTATAGTATGATATAGTATGCAAACAATTGGGACTAAATGTTTTACTGTACAAATAGTGATTTGTTCCTCATTTGCATCTATAATACACTTGTTTATAACGATAAATAAGTCATGGCTTTATTGCACTCCCAGAAGCCATGTTATTTGGTAAAAACTTTTTGAGTAGCCTTCATAGCATGACAGACACTTAGGGATCACTTTGTCTGTCGTCCGGTGTTGTCGTCCGTCGTCGTCCATCCGTCACACTTTAACCTGCAACTTAACCTTGGCCATAACTTGAAGTATTTGGCATATATTCATAAAACTTCACACACATCTTCATCTCAACACAAGGAAAGCTGTTACACATGTCCAATAACTCTGACTTTCAGTTTGAGTTATGCCCCCTTTCATAAAACTTTAAACTGCAAATTTACCAGGCAGATAACTGGCCATAACTTAAGAAGTATTAAGAAGTATTTGACCTATGTTCATGAAATGTCACACACATATTCATGTTACCAAACAAAATATTGTTACCCATGGCCAATATCTCTGAGTTTCATTTTGACAGAGTTATGCCCCCTTTCATAAAACTTAACCAAGCTCATACATAATTGGTGATACCTTCAGAAGTATTTGACCTATGTTCATGAAACTTCGCACATGTATTCATCTTACCACACAGAATATCGTTACCCATAACCAATAACTCTGACTTCCATTTCAACAGAGTTATGCCCCTTTTCATAAAACTTTAACCTGCAACCTAACGAAGTTCATAATTGGCCATAACTTAAAATGTATATGACCTATGTTCATGAAACTTCACACACATATTCCTCTTACCACACATACTATTGTTACTCAGGGCCAATAACTCTTGACTTTCATTTTAGCAGAGTTATGCCTCTTTTCATAAAACTTTAACCTGCAGCCTAACCAAGCTTATAACTGGCCATAACGAGAAAAGTATTTGACCTATGTTCATTTAACTTCACACATATATTTCCAATAACTCTGACTTACATTTTGGCAGAGTTATGCCCCCTTTTCATAAAACTTTTACCTCCAACCTAACCTAGCTCAACTTGACAAAATATTGGTCTATGGTCATGAAACCTTACACAGTTCTTCCTTATCAATTATCCAGTGCAGATTTATGCCCCTTTTCATAAACTTTAACACTTTAAAAAAAGCTCCATAATTCATGAATGGTTTCACCCACTGTCTTCATACTATAGTTAGATTGTATTTGCTGAAATAAGCACACGGCAGGCGACACAAGTGTTCCTTGGAACACCCTTCTAGTTTATGCTTTGCAAACATTCTCTTTATGCCACAGTAAAAAAGGATCCATTAAACTTCAGTACATAAAGAGGCTAACATAATGAAGTAAACGCATAACTATTGTATCGTGTTCTTTATTTGTAGATAGTTACAATAGTTACACGCTTACCCCCTGATAAGTTACGCACATTAGACGTGTGTTTGTGTGTCAGTCTAAGGTTTATAGTCCCTCCGACAACAAATATAGAACAAGCGCAATCCAGAGACACGTATCTTGAACGTAATGGTCACAATAGAGTCTGGACTTGCACATTAGACATCATTAACATGCCGGTTATCATTGTCATACACCGTAATTAACCTTCATTGTAATCCGGCCAGTCATTTATACCTGCATAATTGCACAATACTTATATTTAGCAGTTAATTAGAGTCATAAAAAACTTATCTGTTAAAGGAGCGTGGGGCAATTTTGATTTATAAAAAATGTGCAGCGTCATCGATAGATTCGTATCAGTTTTAATATTCGATATTCTCTAAAATTGCCGCATTAAAAATGTGTTGCTTGATATGCACCAGCGCACAATATGACCTATTTATGTGTCATAAATACATTTTTCGTGACAGCCATATTTACCTAGGCTCCTATTCATAAAGCAACTTAAGCAGAAAATATTACTAAAGTAAAAATTTAAGATTTTTACATATTTTTAGATATCCTTAGTAACCTCTCAGCACCTCTACAGAGCATCCATTTTAAAATGTGTTAACTGTGTGGTTTATTAAAAATATAAATGATAAAAAAAAAATTAAAAAGGTGTTTAAAAAATTGATAAATTTTGACTTAAATTAAAATATTGCTAAGAAGCTTGATGAATACGAACCCAGGTTTTATACCTTGAGAATGAATTTGATGTATGTACTTGGCTTCTTAAGAGTAATCTGTGTGAATCGTTTTTGAGTTCAAGGGGGTTTGAAAAAGGGTGGAAATATGGTATTTTTCCGTCGGCTACTAAAATGATGGCGTCAACATTAAGCTTTCACGTTTGACTCAGTTACTCAGCAGTTGAATGCACTGAGATCAACTAAATGAGAATCAAACTTGTATTTTGGGTTGTAAATTCACGGGGTTTTTTTTGGCTGTTTTTATAGCCGAAATTCGGTCATATTCCCAATGCCAAAACATATCTTTATTTCCCAATTAAGAGGAAAAAATTCCCAATTTAAAAAAAAAATAAAAAAATAAAAAATTGTTTTTGTTTTTAAGTGTGCCAATCCAATGATTGGGGTTCAAAAGCTTAAATAAATGCTTCTGTTTATCTTGGTGTACAGAAAACAGTAATAAAGATATAATTATGAAAGGAATGCTTTACTTTATATTTTTCTGAATTTTATTAAAAATCGCGCCAAAATTCCTAATTTTATGAAAAATCATGCTAAAATTCCCAACTGAGAAGGTATGGGTCATGTTCCCAAAAAAAAGAAAAAAATACTGAAATTTTAATAGGACTTAATCTCAATTATAGTATGTTCTAAAAATAAACTGAAACTGTCAATGATTTTGGTTGAACCGTTCATTACTTACACAGTATATACTGCGGGAAAAAAGTTTAGCAAATTTTTTAGATGAAATAATACTGTATGCAAGATATACTGACATTTTGGGACTTTACGGGCTTGACCCCTACGTTTATTTATTCGTTACGTCATTGATGTTCGACCGTTATTGATATGTGTTTAATGAAATATTGTGTCTATGGCAGTAGTTTCTTGATTTTACAACCAAAAATGTATTATTTCCAGAGTGCTACAAAAACTTGCTAAACTTTTTCCCCCTCAGTATATATACAAAAGTATAGGTGCATTATGTCGGAAAGCATGTTGAGAGGTTTACACAGTATATAACGTCATTGTGATTTAGCCCAGATTTTTCCCTATTGCAAAGAGCAGTGCCACAAATGTCCTTGACCTTGAAATTTATGGGTCATTAATTTAAGAGATAACCATGCTAAGATTATCTGGGATGGTATGTGAGTGGTTTTACGGTCTGAGAATTTCGTATTACGGCGACGCGGTAGCATCTTAGCATGGTTATATCAATTTTAATGCTTTTCCATGTAAATGTCAGAAATAAAAAGTAATTTTTTTTACATACACACTTGTTATTTCTATGAAAACTCAAATTCATTGGTAATGGCATTTTGCTGATGTCTTCCATTGACAGCTTGTTACAACGTTATGTGATGTCATACTTTTCAGATGGTAAATATTTTACGGTTGCAAATATGCAAATATGTGGCGGAAGCCAATGAAGTAATGCGTTACATTATAGTTGCACTAAAACTGTTAATTTTATATTGAGTCTGTTTCTAAGGAAGTTCATAGAGGATCTTACATTCGTGACTGTGTTTATTGATTTTAATAAACGTGTTGGATAAAATGATAGGATACAAGGCTCTGCCGAATATCGCGATAGGATACAAGGCTTTGCTGAATATCCTATCTTTTAATCGAACAAGTTTACTAAAGTCAGTAATACAAAGTCACGAATGTAAAATTCTATTTAGCGTATCACATAACACACCTACAAAGTGATAGTTCCACTTTTATGCTGTCTATTTACCTTGTTATAATACAGGGCAATTTGTAAAAGAAATCATGACTTAAGTTTGTTGTTTACATGATGTCGGCTACGTAACGCGGCTTAACGCATTCGCACCATAAATTTGCCGTTACTAACATGCATTTTATAGAGTAAGATTTAAATAATGATACATATTTAAGTTGTCTGAATGCATCTTATGATATACCATACAAACAATTGGGATGCCATGTTATGTGATAAATACATTTAAAGAGCAGCCAAACTTGGAACATAGTTGTATTTTGGGCAGTACAGCTCAATAAAATAGATCTGTTATTTACTATGCCTTGCACATCAGGTTAGAGAAACTCCACTTTGTGGCGAATCAAAATTTTGTCTGTGTTGTACTGTCTTGACCTTTCTCGCCCTGTTGAAAATGACAAACGTTTACCTGGACGTGATCAATTTAAAGCCCATCAAGACCCTAGAGGCACACAGGTAGGACTCCGCCCCACCCAGCCCGCCTTCATTTTCATTTTGTCATTAATTATCATGTTCATTCAAGGTCTTTATCATGACACCGTGTATGTAAATGTGGAAACGTTTCTCCTTCATAAAATGATGTGTCTGCTATAGAATGTGCAGCAACTCTGCAGTTCTGCAGGTTAAAAGGTTCTTGGCTTAGGTGTTACACTATTTGTAAAGCAAATGGGTTACAGCCCTGTCATGATTTCTTAAAATGGGACCGTGTTAAAGGTAAATTAACAACATTAAAGTGAAAATTCCACATCGTAGGGGCATAATGTGATAAATAGACTCTTACAAGAATTTTGTAACTGTATTTTTGACTTCAATAAACTCATTGGATAACAAGATAGGATAGGATAATTGACATAACCTTGTATCATATCAGTTTATGCAACTCATTTATTAAAGTTGTAAAATTTAAAATATATCTAACACAGTGTATTCAAGATGTTTGGTAACAAAAAGGTCTTGTTCCACCAGATGCTAAGTTGTTCCCAAGATTACCTCATTTAGAGTTCTTTAAAGTTATCCAAAAGCCATGCAAAGTTTAATAATTTACTTCAGGTCTACTCTCAGAAGAACAGTGTAAAGCTAGAGACGTGCGGCGGAAACAAAAAACGACGAAAGTGAAAAAAGAAAATAACAGTCCTGAAGTTTGCTCACCTGCCGGCAGTGACAAATATGAAAGTGAAGACTCAAAGTCAGAAATTAAATCTAAATATTATGTTCGTCCAGAGACTATAGTAGAACCAGAACCTTTGTCTAAAGTGAATGAAGACACTAAAAAATTAGTTGAAAAAGTGGTATACCTGCAGGACAGATACGAGTTTCCAGATGAACAAGTCATCAAAAGTGTTGATGTAAGTGAAAAAGTATATTTGTGCAGAGCTCTAGATAAGGATTTTACTATTTGGGTTTTTTACTCTTCATTTGTTTAGCTCTTCGGCCAGCAGAGCTTATAGGATGGTGAGTTGTCCATCGTTGTCGTCATTATCCGTTCTCTGTCGTCGTCGGTACTTTTTGCCTTGCGAACACAATAGGATCTACATTATTAATCACCGCTGCGGGTTCAAATCCCACTGGGAGCTCAACGAGGAAGTGTCGATTCTTACAGATGGCGGGAGGTGTACAGTACTGGTTCTACCCAGGAAAAGTGGGTGGTCTTCCTCCATCACAAAAAATCGAACGTCGTATAATTATAACCTTCCATGTGTTGAAAATTACGTAAAACACCATACAAACAAATCGTTATTAATCAGATCTTTACCAAACTTTGCCAGCGTCTTTATATCAATGAAAGCTTGGACAAGTTCGAAAACCAGCCAGATTGGATTAGCTTCACCGGAGTCCTGGCCCTTAATTTGCTGAAAAATGCCATATTCTACGTTGTGAACACTCTAGCACCTTCATTTGTCTTTTGATCTTTACCAAACTTGCAGAGATGTTAATATTAATGAAAGCTGAGACAAGTTTGAAAACCAGCCAGATCGGATCAGTAACACTAGAGTTATGGCCCTTGTTTAGCTGAATAAATGAATTTTCTGCCTTGTTCTTTAGCAACTTCATTTATTATTTGATCTTTTCCAATCTTTGTCAGTGTCTTTATATCAATGAAAGCTCAAACAAGTTCACGCTGGAGTACCCTTCCATTGACAAATAACATGATTTCTGCCAAGTCATGTTATAGAACTGTCAACGTTACATTACATATTTCCGTCATGAAGAATTGAGACTGTCGGCAGGAATTTAGAAGGAACTCTCACTTTGCTGCTGAAAGAGACATATTTTTAATTGGAAAACAAGACATCGATCTGAGAGCTCCACTCTGCCGTTTTTTCCGTCTACCTCATATGCCTACTTACTGGAATTGATTTACTCTGCTTTATTTTGAAACCATAGGCAGTGCACTCAATAAGTCTGAAAAGGCCTCCTTAGTAAGATTAATGAAAAAGTAGTGTATATTTTCATCATATATCTTGCATGCTTCTGTTAATAATATCTTATAATTCCTATTTTAGAATAGACTTGCACAAAAAAATAATTAAGAAATGATAAAAATCTTCAAAATTCAACAATTCATTATTACTATTTCGTATAAAAAAATCCCCCACCCCATCCCCAAACCCCGATAAAAAAAACAATAAAAATTCGACTAAAAAAACACAAAAAAAACACATTTATTTTTATTTTATTTTGCATTTTATAAGAGCGCCCACCCTGGCATTTTGCATGGTGCTCTGGCACTACTATTAGGCAGTGCTCCAGATAAGATGAGTATTTGCCTAATTACGCATATTTTTTCACCAAAAACGCATTAAAATAAAAAGAATGCAGACAAGAATGCATTAAAAAATTGTCGATTATATTGAGAACCAACAAATTCCAGCATGCACACACATCCTGTCATTAGTTATATATCTCCAAGATGTTGAGATATTCAGTAGGTGAAATAAAGGAGTTTACTCGAACTTTATCTTAAGTCTCCATATGAAAAATCAAAATATAAGGCCCTAATTTAAATTAAATATATCCATATTGGTGTTTTAAACTCAGACATCACCAAAGTAGATACATAGCTGCACATAAAAAATAAAGCTTTCAATATAATTGTCACTACAAATTAGTTTTATAAAGGGCTAAAGTCAGTTGAGCATCAACAATAAACACAGAATTTACCCCGTACCAAAATGTGGAGGTATTTTATTTTATTGATCACTGATTGGTCAGATTATTTTGATGATGTCATGTGAAAATTATGAATTGAAGTTTGAGGTATCGAATGAAAATCAAGTGCCTCCAGCTATTACTAGTCAATGCTTTCAAGGAAAAAAAGGCCTTTTTGTCAGCTGTTTGACACAAATAAATGCCATTAAAAAAGACAGATAGAAATAATGAATGTATATATAAGAGGAAGAGGAAATACACAATATTTTTTATCGTAAGACTAAGAGTAAAATTTTACATTAATACTTTGTCCGAAACTTGTTTTAAAGAACACGCATTTGTAAATTTAAATACGTAATGCTTTTTTTTTATATGTGTACAATACGCATTGTGCTGAAAGCTTATCTGGAGCACTGATTGGGCGATATGTTTTTTTTATTAGACAAAGTTGGTTGAATGCACTATAATATTTGAGGGGTCAGTTTAAAATTCAATAAATATTTGTATTTTTTTTTCTTTATTTCTAAACAGTTACAAAAGTTCCACATTCATCCCTCGTACATAAGAAATTTTGCCATATAAAATGAACATATTGCATTCTCATATGGGAACATATGCTTCTTATATAAAAGGAGCCACACGATACTCATATAAAACCTATCATATGTTGTTTATATAATAGGAATGTCATATAATTTTCATATGAGAATAAATTCATTAAAGCTTCATTTTTAGAACACATTTTCATATGATTCTCATCAAAACAATATTCAATGATTCTCATCATGCTCATGATTTTATGATTCTCATGATATCATGCTCATGAAAACTATATTTTATGATACTCATCATGCTCATGAAAACAATATTTTATGATTATCATCATGCTCATGAAAACAATATTTTATGATTATCATCATGCTCATGATTTTATGATTCTCATCATGCTCATGAAAACAATATTTTATGATTCTCATCATGCTCATGAAAACAATATTTTATGATTATCATCATGCTCATGATTTTATGATTATCATCATGCTCATGAAAACAATATTTTATGATTATCATCATGCTCAAGAAAACAATATTTTATGATTATCATCATGCTCGTGACTTTATGATTCTCATCATGCTCATGAAAACAATATTTTATGATTCTCATCATGCTCATGAAAACAATATTTTATGATTATCATCATGCTCATGATTTTATGATTATCATCATGCTCATGAAAACAATATTTTATGATTATCATCATGCTCATGAAAACAATATTTTATGATTATCATCATGCTCATGATATTATGGTTCTCATCAGGCTCATGAAAACAATATTTTATGATTCTCATCATGCTCATGAAAACAATATTTTATGATTATCATCATGCTCATGATTTTATGATTATCATCATGCTCATGAAAACAATATTTTATGATTATCATCATGCTCATGAAAACAATATTTTATAATTATCATCATGCTCTTGATTTTATGATTCTCATCATGCTCATCAAAAAACAATATTTTATGATTATCGTCATGCTCATGAAAACAATATTTTATGATTATCATCATGCTCATGAAAACAATATTTTATGATTATCATCATGCTCATGATTTAATGATTCTCATCATGCTCATGAAAACAATATTTTATGATTCTCATCATGCTCATGAAAACAATTCTTTTATGATTCTCATCATGATCATGAAAACAATATTTTATGATTCTCATCATGCTCATGAAAACAATATTTTATGATTATCATCATGCTCATGATTTAATGATTCTCATCATGCTCATGAAAACAATATTTTTCCACATTATATATGATTCTCATATGCTACTTATATGATTCTTGTATGACAGGTTTTATATAAAAATCATGTACTGCTCCTTTTATATAAGTATCAGATATCACATTACGTGGTTCAAGTATTAAATTTCATACCCCATCCACCCTCTTCTCCAAGAAGTGAAAACGGAGTTGGATGGAGTATGAAATAAAAACCTTAATTTTGGAGTGAAAACTTTGCACATTGTAAAATTAAAACATTTAATCTAATAGGTAATTTTAAACAGATTATCACAATTTTTTCAGTAAAAATGGCCCCGTGTGGTTCTCGGGGGCCCCGTTTGGTCACGGGGCAAAGAATAGGGCCACTGCAGATCCCTTTGGAGGGGTAGGCAGAGGGGTAGAATCACCCCAAATTCATGTTCATTTGATCATTTTTTGTTCATGTTCATTAAAGGTCTTCATCATGATCCCTGCATTGTTTCAGGTGCTATCTCGCTCGCATCAAAAGAGCAGTGGCAGAAAAACAATAACATGGTTCCAGCATAAATGAAGTTTCTACGATAGAATTTGCAGCAACTCTGCAGTTCAGGGTGAGAAGGTTCTAGGCCCATTTTCCATATTTTATCTCGATGTACATGGAAGATGAGCCTGGCATGTTCATGCCTTTTAGGCGCCATATAACCTTTTCATGTGTTGGTGCACCTTAAAACCCCAATTCAATTCAGTAAAAAATGTTTTTAAACATGTTTTATTGTTGAAATATCCATTATAAAATCCTGCTAATATACGCTTTCCCATCGCTTAATGGAATTAAGGCGAGACCACATGATGTATGATTCTTACATGTGATTAGATTCTTATATGTGTCAAAATTTATTAGAGTGTTGCACAAGTTTTTAATTATGATTGGCTGTAATCCACTTCAGGATGTGACGGCCAACATAACGAGCAATCAAGCCATTGCAGGAGATGCTCTGCTGTCCCAGCTTGCCAAGATGACTGTCGTGATTACACACCTTATCGTTGAGTTTGCCAAGAATCTTCCAGGTTTTGTACGGATCTCTAAGGACGACCAGATCGTGTTGCTAAAGGTAGCGTATATGTTGCTTTCTTTGACCTACGTTGTGAGCCTTAGAGCTGGTCTGGTTTGGTTTGTCTAACCAGTCATATATTTATACACAATAGTCGTGAATAAACAATTAATGAGCATATGTTTTAAAGGCACATAAAATAGACAATAAAATAAACATTATCAAAAAACCTGGCTAAAATTCAGGTCATACTAGGTACGTGCATGTTGACTGACTCCGGGACCAGAAACATTATTGAAAATCTGTAGAAATTGTCCATGTTTCTTTCAATGCATGCATATTAAGAATTAAAGATATCAAATGTATATATGTATGGTGTTTGATGTTGTTTTTGACATTTTCCCAGTCATATCACAATGATGTCTGCTTGAGTAAGTGAGGTAAATGCTCAACTTTACAGTGCTGCTTCACTGGAATATCTGCCGTAGACACATAATATGATTTCTGCCAAGTCACATTATAATACCAGGGAGGAGACACTGACCATTTTGCCATTTTATGTTGTCGCACGTGTGTTTCACTACTGTGTGAAAATGACTCGCTTATAAATTATTACACTTGCAAAGTCAAAAAAGGTGCGAAATGTAAACGTAAGTATTATTTATTCACATTGTGTCCTCTGATACAGAGCGTGTATTTGTTTGCATGTATAAAAGCATATTTTACCAGACGGTTCCGTGTAACAAAGATGTAAATAAAAAATGGTGACAATGTATAGCTATTGCAAATGAGATATGGGACTCTGGGTCATGTTAGGCATTACTAATAACTAAAAGGGAATAGTAGACGTATTTATCTTTGTCAAGAAGGTAATTCACGGTGGTTAAAGCTTAAAAAGAGGTGATGAAAATGCCTATTTTGAGATATCAACTGAAATTTTAAATTTTTCAAATTTAAAATGGTGTATAGCTATTTCAAACGAGGTTCGACGTACGGATTATATTAGGCATTAGTAATAACAAAAAGGGAATAGTAGCCATATTTATCTTTGTCAAGAAGGTAATTTCGTGATGTTGATCATAACAGAAAGCCATAAAACAGAGGCTGTAAAAACTGCCTATTTTGAGATGTTGGCTGAAGTTTTAACTTATCAAATGTAACGCGCTTACAATCGATTTACCTGTATCGATAAAATAGTAAATGGCGGCGTTCTAGCACGACAACATAAATCGATAAACTAGAGCGTTTATGAACCCGAGTCTCCTCCCTGTATACCTACTCCCTGTTTATACCGACACTGGGCCAAACAGTCCTTGAACTACGCTTTATGTGCTGAACATCAAGCAAAGGAGCTACTATTGTTTGGGGCGCTTGTTTCAGCCAAAGGTTTTTCTGCAGTAACTTGAGCAATTTAAATAATACGTACATCAGTTATATATCATTAGGACTGGCATTTTTAGTGGTAAATAAACTACTTGACTTTTGAAAATCCGTTGAGAATAAATATTTTACAGCCAAAATGATTTTTTGATGGGGCTTTTCCTATGTAAATTCCCTGTTGATGGGACAGCAGAAAATTAAAAATTTCAAATAAAATTCAGTAATCCTTCATATTTTGCTATAAAACTTTCAGAGTGTTTTAATTTACTAATATCCAACAATTTAAAACCATTTTTGGATAAAAATTCAAAAAAGAAATTTTTCATGCAGCAGAATTTTGCATTGAAAATGACCCATCAAAAATAGCTTTCGCACTTGCAATTTTTATTTCTCAACCGATTTTGAAAAGTAAGGTATTTTTATTTACCACTAAAAATGTCTGTTTCACTGATATACAACTTATTTAGGTAGTATATTAATTTTATCTTAAAAGTCCAAAAACACTTTGGCTGAAACATTTTAGCACCCCAAACAATAGTACCAATTTCTTTTTTAAGTCTGCAGTGTTATATGTATTTAGTGTGACGTCTGTGATTATTGACTAGTGGAAAATGTTGCAAGCAGTGTTATGTATTAGATTTAATATTTGTGATTATTGACTCATGAAGCATATTAGAATATGGCAGTGTTGTTATTTCAGGCTGCGTGTAGTGAAGTAATGGTAATTTTGTTATTTCTGGCTGTGTAGTGAAATAATGGCACGTTTATTATTTCAGGCTTTACCTTAGCCTCGTCCGTCGGATGGGGACGTAAACCGGGCGGTCCCGTGTATCGGTCTATCCTCAGAGCACGTTAAAGAACCATAGGAATCTATTGGATAATAAGAGTAGGGCCGGTTCCCGGATTCCTATGTATCCTTCCCCTCTCTCTGGGGCGGCTCTAAATAACCTATACTGTGTTGATGAGCCGTTAAACAACATTCAATTCAATTCAATTCAGGCTGCATGTGGTGAAGTAATGGCAAGTTTATTATTTCAGGCTGCGTCTAGTGAAGAAATAGCGAGTTTATTATTTTAGGCTGTGTGTAGTGAAGTATTGGTGATTTTATTATTTCAGGCTGCGTGTAGTGAATTAATGGCAAGTTTATTATTTCAGGCTGCATCTACTGAAATAATGGCAAGTTTATTATTTCAGGCTGCGAGTAGTGAAGTAATGGCAAGTTTATTATTTCAGGCTGTGTGTAGTGAAGTAATGGCGAGTTTATTATTTCAGGCGGCGTGTAGTGAAGTAATGGCAAGTTTATTATTTCAGGCTGCATGTAGTGAAGTTATGGCGAGTTTATTATTTCAAGATGCATTTAGTGAAGTAATGGCGAGTTTCTTATTTTGGGCTGCGTGTAGTGAAGTAATGGCGAGTTTATTATTTCAGGCTGCGTTTAGTGAAGTAATGGTGAGTTTATTATTTCAGGCTGCGTGTAGTGAAGTAATGGCAAGTTTATTATTTCAGAGTGCGTGTAGTGAAGTAATGGCGAGTTTATTATGTCAGGCTGCATCTGCTGAAGTAATGGCAAGTTTATTATTTCAGGCTGCGTGTTGTGAAGTAATGGCAAGTTTATTATTTCAGGCTGCATTTATTGAAGTAATGGCAAGTTTACTATTTCAGGCTGCGTGTTGTGAAGTAATGGCAAGTTTATTATTTCAGGCTGCGTGTAGTGAAGTAATGGCAAGTTTATTATTTCAGACTGTGTGTAGTGAAGTAATGGCGAGTTTATTATTTTAGGCTGCGTGTAGTGAAGTAATGGTGAGTTTATTATTTCAGGCTGCGTGTAGTGATGTAATGGCGAGTTTATTATTTCAGGCTGCATCTACTGAAGTAATGGCAAGTTTATTATTTCAGGCTGTGTGTAGTGAAGTAATGGCGAGTTTATTATTTCAGGCTGCATGTAGTGAAGTTATGGCAATAAGAGCCGCCAGATGTTACGATCTTGCCACAAGAACCATAGTTCTAGCCAATGGTACTCCCTGTTCCCTTGACAACATGATGGCTGCTGGAGGCAGCGCCGACTACTGGAAGCTTGTGTTCACGTTCTGTCAGGCGCTTGCTGAGAACCAGACAGATAACACAGAATACGCCTTATTTACTGCTATTTGTATATTTTCTGGTATGTATACATTATACGGCTGTTACCGCCCAAATTATGGTGTTTTTTTTAAAAAAATCATCCCATCTAAGTTGTATTAATTCATTAATTCAGCTTGAAGTGATTCATTTCTTAGTTTGAAACCATCTAATTAGATAAGCAAATTGATGCTTGTCAACTAATCCATAGTGATTTTTGAAACCATCTGATTGAAATTGAAATGATTCATTGCAAAGCCAAACAGTGCACTGCAAACTATTAATCAACAACGCAAGAGAATGCAAAATATTTTAAAAGTAATAAGTCAGTTCATGGATATGGAATCAATCTACAGGAAACTGTATTTTATTGCACCACCAAAGCACTCAGCCTAATGATGTTGAGTGAATTGGTGAATTCAGTCAAATACAATTTAGTACAGGGATATTCAATTAGAACTTATTGAAATGATTAAACATTCTTGTCAGAGAGTTGGGGTGGTGGAGTTGGGGGCACTTTCCGACACTTATGTAAACATACTTTTTCAGACAAATCTATGTATCCTGTCAATTTTACGTAATGTTTTTAGCTCTACTGATCAGAGATCAGCAGAGCTTATGCCGTGGTGCGTCGTCCGTCTGTCCGTCTGTCTGTCCGTAAACTTTTATTTGTAGCGACAACTCCTCTGAAACTACTAGATGGATATTCATGAAACTTTACAGAAATGTTGCCCATATAGTCTAGTTGATCCTAGCAAAAATTTGTGTTGATGTGAAATCCAAGATGGCCACCAAAGCTAAAAATAGAGTTTTAAAATACAAGTTTGTAGCGACTACTTCTTGAAAACTATAAGTGATATTGATATGGGACTTTTTCTAAAATGATCAGCATGACATGATGTTGATCCTTGTCAAAAATCGTTTTGATTCAACGTTAAACATGGCTGCCAGCGGCCATCTTTGTTTACATAGAGTTATATAGTAAAAACTTGTAGCGACTACTCCTCTGAAACTACTTGACGGATTGTCATGAAACTTTACAGGAATGTTGCTCTTGATGTCTAATTGATCCTAGCAAAATTTCAGATCTGCCAGAAATTCAAGATGGCCGTCACAGCTAAAAATAGATTTTTAAAAAAGAAGTTTGTAGCGACTACTTCTTGAAAACTATAAGTGATATTGATATGGGACTTTTTCTAAAATGATCAGCATGACATGATGTTGATCCTTGTGGAAAATTATTTTGATTCGATGTTAAACATGGCTGCCAGTGGCCATCTTTGGTTACATAGAGTTATATAGTAAAAACTTGTAGCGACTACTCCTCTGAAACTACTTGACGGATGTTCATGAAAATTCACAGGAATGTTGCTCTTGATGTTTAGTTGATCCTAGAAAAATTTCAGGTCGGCCGGAAATTCAAGATGGCCGCCACAGCTAAAAATAGATTTAAAATAAATAAGTTTGTAGCAACTACTTCTTCAAAACTATAATAGGTATTGATTTCGGACTTTTTCTAAAATGATCAGTATGACATGATGTTGGTCCTTATCGAAAATCGTTTTGATTTGACATTAAACATGGCTACCAATGGCCATCTTTGTTTACATAGAGTTATATAATGAAAACTTGTAGCGACTACTCCTACTTGACGGATTTTCATGAAACTTCACAGGAATGTTGCTCTTAATGTCTAATTGATCCTAGCAAAATTTCAGGTCGGCCGGAAATTCAAGATGGCCGCCACGGTTAAAAATAGATTTTCAAAAAACAAGTCTGTAGCGACTACTTCCTGAAATCAAAATCAATCAGTAGAGCTTCAAGGTCATTGACCTCTTGTTTAATGAGTGGTAGATTCAACTAAGTCATGATACAATAACATTTTATACATTCAAAATATATTGCAAGTCTATTCAACATTCCATAGTAAAAATGTATTTGCATTGTTCCATCATTCACCTCGATCGCTATAACAATGCACCTGGTAAGTTAATTGTACTGATTTCCACGACGTCACTTTTACAATATAACAAAGGATAACTCTGTGTAAATTAAACAGATATAGATTGTACAAATTGCCTCTCTTTGGTTAAAATATATATCTAGACTATTGTTTTAACAACTAATTGATATCCAGAACCAGTCTGACATAATGACAATTGAATGTTGTTTAACGGCTCATCAACACAGTACAGGTTATTTAGAGCCGCCCCAGAGAGAGGGGAAGGATACATAGGAATCCGGGAACCTGCCCTACTCTTATTATCGAATATGGTTCTTTAACGTGCTCGGTTGATAGACCGATACACGGGACCGCCCGGTTTACGTCCCCATCCGACGGACGAGGCTAAGGAAAAGTGTCTTGCCCAAGAACACACCGACGGAACTCAGTGGCACCACGGAGGATTGAACCCGGGGCCTCCGGTTACAAATCCGCCGCGCTACCGACTGCGCCACGCCAGACATAATGACAAATAGCTGTTGCTAAGGATGCTGAATGAAATTAATATTCTGTATTGTAAATAAGTGTTTCTACAGCACCTCAAGGACACCTCACTAAAAGGATCCAAGTTGGGAATCTAAATTAACCATAATATAATAACAAGTAAACAAAATGATATCACTGTTTGCAATCATTGATGTTGTAAATATTACAACCTTGAATATCACTGGTCCCAATACTCACAGTTTTATTTAAAAAGGAAATTTGCATTTCTGTTTCTGTAATTTGATCATCACCAATAGGTAATTAGGTAATTCTATACATTATGCCCAAGAACAGTTTCTCAATTATTAATAAACAAGAATATGCACCCTTTTTCTTCTTTATTCATACCCGCTGATTTTCAGTTCTTGAGCACAGTATCAAGAGCCATCTGCCTGATGAGGCCTCCATCTGTTCAGCTGAACTAAAGGCAGTTGAACTTAGTTTAAACTAGATAACCATTTTGTAATCTTTTCTGAATCCCGTTCATCTCTTCAGGCTCTGGGTAATAGAAACATGATAACCAATTTGTTCTTAAACTTTTAGAAATGTTATTTTCTGCTGGCTTCCAAGTCATGTGGGATTCATCCATCCGTCCGTCCGTCCGTCCGTCCGTCCGTCCGTCCGTCCATCCGCACACCCACCCACCCAATCATTAATCATTCATGCAATCATTCATTCATTTATTTTGTTCATTCATTCATTTTTTCATTCATTCATTCATTCAATGAGTCATTCATATTCATTCATTCAGTCAATCAATCATTATTGCATTTAATCATTTATTCAATCATTCATTCATTCATCCAATCATTCATTCATATTCATTCATTCAATCAATCAATCATTATTTCATTTTGATCATTTATTCAATCATTCATTCATCCAATCCATTCATTCATACATTCTATTCTCAGTCAGTGATTCATTCAATCAATCAATCATTATTTCATTCAATCATTCATTCATTCATTCATTGATACATTCAGTCAAGTATTATTGTATTATTGTATTTCCCATCCATCCATCCATCCATCCATCCATCCATCCATCCATCCGTCCATCCATTTATTCATCCAATCCATTCATTCATTCATTTATTTGTACCTATTATTAATTATTCAGAACGTCACGGGTTGGAGAACAAGGACCAGGTGGAGCAGATACAGAAGATTTACGTCGACGCACTCATGGAGTACGAGGATAAAAAGCGACTTCACAGTGGCACATGTCTGGCCAAACTGCTTGTTCGACTCAGTGACTTACGCAGCATAAGCATCGAGCATTCAAAAATGTTGACAATGATGCAAATGGACGAGGCCCTCATGCCGTGTATAGTGCAGGATATTTATATTCAGGATACTTGATGATCCGTCTGCTGCCAGTTTCACAGATAATGTTGTTATAGCCAAATACAAGGTCATGTGATCAGGTGATACAAGTAAATAGTTGAGATCCTTAAAAGCATCGATGGCATATGTTGATATTTTTACAAGGTTCTGAAAAATAAAATATATAACACTTTATACACGCAGGCTCATGTGACGTACCAAAGTCACAGTAGTGCAATGTGTAATAACGTGACGCTCATTATAAGGCCATAATGGAAACTGCACAGCAGTTACTGACCTCGTGTTGGCTGTTGAGGTAGCATATTGTTACTTTGTTATAATTTATTCAAAGTTAATAAGACAATTGTACAAATTGTTACCTGTCATTAATATTCGTCCAGTAAGCTCACAAAGTGACTGCATTAAACAAAGACCGGGTTTACCCCTGAACACAGTGCAGCTATATTCAGGTACATGGTAATATAGTTCATCCTAGTTTGTCCATGTGGAGAACATGTAAATCAGACTCACCAGGGCCGTGACAGGGCATGTTTAACAGGCCCCAAACCCAGAGATTACATGAAG
This sequence comes from Cyrtodaria siliqua, assembly GCA_037043455.1. Lineage (NCBI taxonomy): Eukaryota > Metazoa > Mollusca > Bivalvia > Adapedonta > Hiatellidae > Cyrtodaria > Cyrtodaria siliqua. The sequence continues at coordinate 69,306 of JAWPHD010005537.1, read as the reverse complement.
CTATTGGATTGAAATCCCACGAGATTGCATAAAGCTATTGGATTGGAATCCCACAAGATCGCAAGAAGATTTTGTATTGAAGTCCCAGAGTTCCCATGAAGCTATTGGACTGGAATCCCAGAGATTCTATGAAGCTATTGGATTGGGATAAAGCTATTGCCTTGGAATCCAGGAGATCCCATGAAGCTATCGGATTGGAATCCCATAGATCCTATTGGATTGGAATCCGAGAGATCCCATGAAGCTATCGGATTGGAATCCAAGAGATCCCATGAAGCTATCGGATTGGAATCCCATAGATCCTATTGGATTGGAATCCGAGAGATCCCATGAAGCTATCGGATTGGAATCCCATAGATCCTATTGGATTGGAATCCGAGAGATCCCATGAAGCTATCGGATTGGAATCCCATAGATCCTATTGGATTGGAATCCGAGAGATCCCATGAAGCTATCGGATTGGAATCCCATAGATCCTATTGGATTGGAATCCAAGAGATCCCATGAAGCTATCGGATTGGAATCCCATAGATCCTATTGGATTGGAATCCGAGAGATCCCATGAAGCTATCGGATTGGAATCCAAGAGATCCCATGAAGCTATCGGATTGGAATCCCATAGATCCTATTGGATTGGAATCCAAGAGATCCCATGAATCTATCGGATTGGAATCCCATAGATCCTATTGGATTGGAATCCAAGAGATCCCATGAAGCTATCGGATTGGAATCCCATAGATCCTATTGGATTGGAATCCGAGAGATCCCATGAAGCTATCGGATTGGAATCCCATAGATCCTATTGGATTGGAATCCAAGAGATCCCATGAAGCTATTGGATTGGAATCCCATAGATCCTATTGGATTGGAATCCGAGAGATCCCATGAAGCTATTGGATTGAATCCAGACTGCTAACTGAAGCCATCAACTGTATGAACTACCAACATTGTTAACAGTTTATGAGCTCGGATGAAAAAGGGTTCTTGTCAGCCTCATTACAAAGTTATTGGACCTGATTAAGAAGGCGTATATATTGTGAAATGACTCGGCATAAAACATGGATTACATTCCAGTTTATAGATTTGTGAACATATTCAAACACAGCTTTTGCAGTGCTCAGTGATCTGAAGAAATTTGAAATTTACTGGCAAATGTGAGGATTTTTGTGAATAGTTTGTGCTTTTTAACAAAAGAATTCGACGTATCATTCAGTTTATAAACCTAAACCCAAATTGGGAAAATCCAACTGTATTCCAGACATAGATAGGGTAGACTCCTTATGGAGGGTGTTAGATTTCTTCGACGATGGAGTTCAGAAGAATCATTTTGCGGGTTTGACGCAACACTGACATAACTGAAGAAATAATAAAGAAGAGGATACAACAGTGTTGCGTTGAGCCCTGGATATAATTTTCATTCATGTACATTCATGTACATTCATCTTATGGCTTATATTCCACCGTTCTAGTGGTTGTGTGTTGCTTAAAAGAAATGTTCTGCCTACCTGTTTCTTCCAGATCAGGCCACCCTTAAAAATATTTATGTTTGCCCTTTCCCGACCCTAATTTCAAATTTTGGGTCGGTAGTTAGGCAAATATTTTTTTTATTTAAAAAACAACAAAACTTAACAAAATTAATACCATTTTTTAATGAGAATCGGCGAACATACTTTTGTTATTATTGTTATTAGTGGCATCTCGATACGACTGCAATTTAAAAAAAAAGTTTTTCGGGTCGGTCAGGAAAGGGCAAACATTCAATTTTTTAAGTGTGGCCTCAGCTTTCATTTGTGTGTGAGCTCTATATTCTGCAGCCACATGGTATTCATTATGGGCTATACAGCCACATGGTCTTCATTATGGGCTATACAGCCACATGGTCTTCATTATGGGCTATACAGCCACATGGTCTTCATTATGGGCTATACAGCCACATGGTCTTCATTATGGGCTATATAGCCACATGGTCTTCATTATGGGCTATATAGCCGCATGGTCTACATTATGGGCTATATAGGCAAATTTTAAAAAACAAATATTTCAAGGAGTGAACGTGAAACGGTTGTAGCTGTATAAATTGTAAATAAAAGAACAACATGCAAGAGTTTCACGCTGAACCCCCAATTTGTTTATAGTTTATACATTTAGTGTGCAACTCGGGGTGCTTGGACATCAAATATGAATCAAGATTTTTTTTAATTACTTGCTATATGTTTTTCATAACTGATATGGTTAGATAGAATGAAAATAGACTCTCCTGGATCTGTTTACAATCTTGCCATAGCCATCCGTTATGCTTCACAAAGCCTAAACTTCATTTTGACCCCTTTTGTTTACATTGTAAGAAGTAAAACAATATGGCAGCATTATTTTTAGAAATTGTCATCTGCACATGTCTGTTTCTAGGGTTCGGATGTACCAAGTAATACGTATGTTATGCAGGGTGGTGTTGTTGTTCAATGTTCAGCACCTCCAACAATCGATCCTACTTACCTTTTATTTTGGAATGAAAACCATTATATCTAGCAAATAAAATGTAGGTAAATAGTATACTGCATTTATAATTTATTACTTACATTGATATTGGTCGACTGATTTTTTAAGTCGCCCTTAAAAAATGGAATGTTCCGCCATCGCCATTTTGGATTTCGGCTGTCAATAAAATTACATGTAAACAGTCTGGGTCAAAATCAATCTTTGGCTTTGCAAAGCTTAGAGGATGGCTACGCGAAGATTGCAAACAGATTCAAGAGCGTCTGTTTTCATTCTTTTCAATCATATCAGGTATGAAAACTTATAGAAAGTAATAGAAAACAATCTCGATTCATATTCGACGTCTAGGCACCCTGAAATGCACAGTAGTGTGTTACAAAGGGGAGTACTAGTATGGTAATGTTTTTATGAGGTTGAAAACAGAGACATTATTTGTATATATTTTTAGATATTTATGAGAGTGAAGACATTGATTTTGAAAAACTAGAAGATGACAATTTTACGGTTGGGACTATGTGGTGTTGCATTCCACGGATCAGGAATCGGGTCATTTTAACATGTGTTATGAGATGCGTGTGATGTATGTTAAAGTTAAGAATTACTCAAAATTACTCTACTCATCGAGTAATCCGTTATAGTAAATCGGTAGTGAAAATGGTTAATAATCAAATGACCTTGACATTTGATTGATGACCTTGATATTAAGGTCACATACAGTGCTGGCTCAAGTTGTTATAGTGTTATAATATATTTTAGATGCTGTTATGATGTTGCAATCCATTTTCACTGTAATTGGTTCATTTTAATTATGTGAAATAGAACAGATACAGTCAAACCTGTATTAAAAGACCACAAAATGGGGGAGTTAAACAGATATTTCAATTTAAAGGTACACTCGGCTGTCTTGATTTTTTTTTAAAACTTACGACGTCCCGTTAGTTTTTCTGCATAACTTGCATTTGTTCATCATTAATATTAATTATATGTTTTTTAGCTCTACTGATCAGAGATCAGCAGAGCTTATGCCGTGGTGCGGCGTCCGTCGTCCGTCCGTCCGTCCGTCTGTCCGTCCGTCTGTCCGTCCGTCCGTTAACTTTTATTTGTAGCGACTACTCCTCTGAAACTACTGGATGGATATTCATAAAACTTTACAGAAATGTTGCCCATGAAGTCTAGTTGATCCTAGCAAAAATTCATGTTGATGTGAAATCCAAGATGGCCGCCAAAGCTAAAAATAGATGTTTTAAATTCAAGTTTGTAGCGACTACTTCTTGAAAACTATAAGTGATATTGATATGGGACTTTTTCTAAAATGATCAGCATGACATGATGTTGGTCCTTGTCGAAAATCGTTTTGATTTGACGTTAAACATGGCTGCCAGCGGCCATCTTTGTATACATAGAGTTATATAATGAAAACTTGTAGCGACTACTCCTCTGAAACTACTTGACGGATGTTCATGAAACTTCACAGGAATGTTGCTCTTGATGTCTAGTTGATCCTAGAAAAATTTCAGGTCGGCCGGAAATTCAAGATGGCCGCCACAGCTAAAAATAGATTTAAAATAAATAAGTTTGTAGCGACTACTTCTTCAAAACAATAAGTGATATTGATATGGGACTTTTTCTAAAATGATCAGTATGACATGATGTTGATCCTTGTGGAAAATTATTTTGATTCGATGTTAAACATGGCTGCCAGTGGCCATCTTTGTTTACATAGAGTTATATAATGAAAACTTGTAGCGACTACTCCTCTAAAACTACTTGGCGGATTTTCATGAAACTTTACAGGAATGTTGCTCTTAATGTCTAATTGATCCTAGCAAAATTTCAGATCGGCCAGAAATTCAAGATGGCTGCCACAGTTAAAAATAGATTTTCAAAAAATAAGTTTGTAGCGACTACTTCTTGAAAATTATAAGTGATATTGATATGGGACTTTTTCTAAAATGATCAGCATGACATGATGGTTATCCGAGTCGAACATTATTTTGATTCGACATTAAACATGGCTGCCAGTGGCCATCTTTGTTTACATAGAGTTATATAATGAAAACTTGTAGCGACTACTCCTCTGAAACTACTTGACGGATTTTCATGAAACTTCACAGAAATGTTGCTCTTGATGTCTTATTGATCCTAGCAAAATTTCAAGTCGGCCGGAAATTCAAGATGGCCGCCATGGCTAAAAATAGATTTTCAAAATACAAGTTTGTAGCGACTATTTCTTGAAAACTATAAGTGATATTGATATGGGACTTTTTCTAAAATGATCAGCATGACATGATGGTTATCTGAGTCGAACATTATTTTGATTCGACATTAAACATGGCTGCCAGTGGCCATCTTTGTTTACATAGAGTTATATAATGAAAACTTGTAGCGACTACTCCTCTGAAACTACTTGACGGATTTTCATGAAACTTCACAGAAATGTTGCTCTTGATGTCTTATTGATCCTAGCAAAATTTCAAGTCGGCCGGAAATTCAAGATGGCCGCCATGGCTAAAAATAGATTTTCAAAATACAAGTTTGTAGCGACTACTTCTTGAAAACTATAAGTGATATTGATATGGGACTTTTTCTAAAATGATCAGCATGACATGATGGTTATCCGAGTCGAACATTATTTTGATTCGACATTAAACATGGCTGCCAGTGGCCATCTTTGTTTACATAGAGTTATATAATGAAAACTTGTAGCGACTACTCCTCTGAAACTACTTGACGGATTTTCATGAAACTTCACAGAAATGTTGCTCTTGATGTCTAATTGATCCTAGCAAAATTTCAGGTCGGCCGGAAATTCAAGATGGCCGCCATGGCTAAAAATAGATTTTCAAAATGCAAGTTTGTAGCGACTACTTCTTGAAAACTATAAGTGATATTGATATGGGACTTTTTCTAAAATGATCAGCATTACATGATGTTGGTCCTTGTCAAAAATCATTTTGATTAGATGTTAAACATGGCTGTCAGCGGCCATCTTTGTTTACATAGAATTATATAATGAAAACCTTGTAGCGACTACTCCTCTGAAACTACTTGACGGATTTTCATAAACTTCACAGGAATGTTGCTCTTGATGTCTAATTGATCCTAGCAAAATATCAGGTCGGCCGGAAATTCAAGATGGCCGCCACGGCTAAAAATAAATTTTCAAAAAACAAGTTTGTAGCGACTACTTCCTGAAATCAAAATCAATCAGTAGAGGTTCAAGGTCATTGACCTCTTGTTTATATTTCCAACTGTGACGAACATATTAAAATGAAAACTCAAAATTGTATTTAAATATATGGCAAGCCGGTTTCAAGTTAAATGAGACACTAATTTTAATGCTTAATAAAACAAATCAAGATTGCCATGCATCCCTTTAAAATAATGCAATTGGGAACTGAAATTCTGGCTTGGAATTCACCAACCATTCTTAAGATTATTCTTAGACTTGAGCTCAATTGCTAAAATTTCATTCACAAATATTCCCATGACCTTCATAGATAAACAATTGTATGAAGTTGATATTCATTAGAATTGATCATATTTATACATAGCAGCTTCTTATGAATGTTTATACTTTAAAGGGACGCATGGCAATCTTGAGTTTTACATCAAGCATCAAAATAAGCACCTTTATATATTAATCCTGTACCATTTTGACTTTAAAACTGCTTGCATATAATTAAATAAAAAATTGAATTTTCATTTGTCTTCATTATTTTACCAATGTTTTAATAAATTGTTGGTGCAGTATAATATATAGTTAGTAGTATGTAAAAACAATTGGCTTCGAACTATTCTAATAATTAATATTAATGATAGAAGGAATGCAGATTTTGTAGGAAAACTAACGGGATGCCGTGAGTTTTTAAAATATCAAGATTGCCATGTGTCCCTTTAAACTTATAGAAATATGTGTGATTGAAATTTGCATACTTGGGCTAAAGTCTAAGAATATTCTCAAGAATGGTTGGTGAATTCAAGGCCTGGTCTTTTAAAGCAGATGGCCTCTTCAAAGAGGTGGTCTCATGAGCAGGTTTGACTGTACTATGATGTTTAATTTGGTGCAAAATGTATGACGTGAATGAATAAGCAGTAATTGATTTTTGAGAATGGCTGAATTGTGAGTTGTATTTGAGGTTCTTTTGTCATGTCGTGCATAGCGCGACTAAATAATACAAGGATCCCATTATCATTCTGTATCATTGTCGTCATTGTCGTCATTAGTTGTTAGAATCATAAAACAAATATAAAAAATCATTCCCAAAAATAAGGAGATTTTCGTGCCAGCATGTTTTCCAGGGTTCTAAGCACATTTATTTGACTATATTGTCATAAGTGTTTTCCACTCACAGCTGTTGCAGATGTACGGATTACGGGACTAATGTTCAGGGCGTATGTTTCAGCTAAAGGTTTTTGGGACTTCTGAGACAAAATTCAACTAGTAACTTAATAAGTTGTCAATCAGTGAAACAGACATTTTTACTGAGTGGTAAATAAAAATACTTTACTTTTCAAAGTCTGGTGAAATAACAATTTCGTGTGTTAAAGTTGTTTTTGATAGATTTCAATGCAACATTTTGCTGCATCCAAATTCAAAAAAAACATTTTTCAGAATCTTTATCCAAAAGTTTAATGCATTGAACTAACCTATATTAAGACACCCTGAAAGTTTTAAAGCAAAATATTAAGATCAGTTGAAGTTATTTGAAATTTCTTAATTTTCTGCTGTCCCAGCAACAAGGAATTTACATGGTAAAAGCCCCATCAGAAATATATTTTAACTGTAAAATATGTATTTCTCAACCGATTTTCAAAACTAGGAGTAGTTTTATTTACAACTAAAAATGCCAATTCCAAGTGATTAATCATTTGAATATGTATTCATAATTTTGATAGAGCATCATCAATAATAACTGACCAATCAGTGACCAGAAATAAGACATACCAATATATTCTGGTAGGTGGTAAACTCGGTCTTTATCCTTGATGTTCAACCAAGTTTGCTGTTAAAATTAAGGTATCTACAGTGTGATTCTTTTAAAACCCTGCATATTTCATGCACATTCATGCACATATATTGCAGATGCTAGTCAAAGAAAAAAAGGCGATGACTAGCAGTTACTGCACTATGTAGTTGTGATTTACTTTCAAAGGGCAGGCAATTGCTTAAAAGGGAAAAGTGACGAAAATAGAAAAAGTGCTGCTAAAAAGGGAAAGTGCTAAAATATTAAAAATGCTGGAAAAGTGCTAAAACTATTAAAAGTGCTGGACAAGTGCTTAAAGGTGAAAAAGTGCTAAAAATGTATGTGCCATCCTTGTTTAATTGTTATTCACCTTTCAAATAAATAGAGGATATTTGTTGTTTTGGAGTGAATAACATATTTTATTTCATCGAGAAGTGAGAAAACTTTATATTTTCACGAATGCAAAGCATTCGTGAAAATATAAAAGTTTTCTCACTTTGAGATAAAATAAAATATGTTATTCACGCGAAACAACAAATTTTCTTTTTATTTTATGATTTTACAAACAAATTTTTAGAGAAACTATGGTAGAACAACAAAAGTAGTCCTGGCGGCTACTATGAAATAAAACTCTATATTCCAGTGTGGAATAACACTTTTATTTCACTAATGAAATACAGTATTTCATCGCATATCATGAAATAAAAGGTTGTATAAGTAATGCTTTACTTGATGTTGCCTCCATGGCTGGGATAGTAAAACTTTCTTGCCTCCGACTGATGCGGGTTCGAATACCACTGAAACTCCACTTGTCAGATGAGAAAGTGTCAATTCTTACGGAAGGTGGGAGACGTACAGTACTGGTTCTACCCAGGAAAACTGTCTCTACCACAAACAATTGACCGTCATATATGGCCTAACATGTGCTAAAGATGACACTATGTGCTATGGGAGTTGGTATTGATATACTCGATATTCAAAAGTGTTCCGAGATGCTACATGGGTGGTGGTTAAATGCGGCATTTAGATATCCTGCCTGTCAAATCATATTAAGGAAAGTAAATGGAGTGTTTACAATAGTGTTTGCTTTGCTTTCACCACTTTTTTTTGCAGGTGTGTAGATTGTAGACTCCCCACCCCTTCTAAGTTTTATGTTAGTTGAAAGAGACACTACAGACCATTTTAGGGGGATATTTATGTTGTTCTCTAAGCTTGAGGTATGGATTGATTCCTCTGTCATACATATTGCAGACAGACCCATGTGGTGTGAAGTGGGATTATTTTGAAGATATTACCTTCACTTAATGTTTGTATTTCATCTGGATTTTAATATTCCAATTTATTTAATATTCCAATCTGTATTTTATTTATCCTAAGGTTATTTACAAACAACAGTGTGTTGTGTCTCATTACCACATGTAAGGGTATATTGGGACAGCGACCTCAGAGGGAAATGAGATGTAGGATGACTCATCTCATTCGACGCACCGCTGTAAGGACTCAAACCCACACTTGATTGAAGTCTGCAGCTCTGAATTGAAAGGCTTTATCCATTAGCTATCGAAGCTTCGTTTTATGTAATGCAGAGAGAGAGAGTGCTCATTATGTATGGGGAAAGAATGCTGTCAGTTTGCCAGACAATGTACAAAGAATTGCTCAATCTATATCATAAATATGTCATGACAAGCATAAGTGTATGTATGCCTGTATATTCAATTTGTATGAATGAGGTTGTTGTATCCCTAAACATGTTAATTTTGTTTTGTTTTCGGAAGTAGTTATAATCAGACAGATCATTAACGTGTGTGTACACGAAGCAGTTAACATGTGTGTAAACTAGACAATAACGTGTGTAAACTAGACAATAACATGTGTAAACTAGACAATAACATGTGTAAACTAGACAATAACGTGTGTTGTAACTAGACAATAACATGTGTAAACTAGACAATAACATGTGTAAACTAGACAATAACATGTGTAAACTAGACAATAACGTGTGTTGTAACTAGACAATAACGTGTGTTGTAACTAGACAATAACATGTGTAAACTAGACAATAACATGTGTAAACTAGACAATAACGGGTGTTGTAACTAGACAATAACGTGTGTAAACTAGACAATAACGTGTGTTGTAACTAGACAATAACATGTGTGTTGTAATTAGACAATACCAGCACTTTCACTGGACAATTAAAATGTGTAGATAATAACATTTGTGTAAACTTGACGATTAACATGTGTAAACTATGTAGTAACATGTGTAAACTATGTAGTAACATGTGTAAACTATGTAGTAACGTGTAAACTATGTAGTAACATGTGTAAACTATGTAGTAACATGTGTAAACTATGTAGTAATGTGTGTAAACTATGTAGTAACATGTGTAAACAAGACAATAATGTGTGTATACTAGACAGTAGCATTTGTATACACTAGAAAATTATCATGTGTATAAACTAGACAATTAATATGTGTGTATGCTAGACAAAAATGTGTGTACATTAGACAGTTAACATGCGTGTACACTAGACAACTGACAGTTAACCTGTTTGTACAAAATACAGTTAGCATATGGGTACACCAGCTAATAAAATATATGCACATTCAACTAGGCATTTAACACGTGTTCACTAGACAAGAATATTTGTTTACACTAAACAATAACCAGTCGGGTACGCGAGACAATTGACTTTTAAGTACATTATATACTGAAAGGAAAAAGAAACGCATAATAAAGTTGCCTACACTCTTATATACACCTAACTCCACGTAATATTCCAGATATATCTCAGTGCATTTTGTACAAAAAGGGGCTACAACTAATTACAGAAAGGACAAATTTGTCATGTACATGTAGCAGACCTTTTAATCAAAGTATACTTAGCTTGTTACACAAAATTCATAAATGTTGAAGTTTCGCTTGAAAAAGTCTAGCTATTTCAGTATCGTGTTTAATGTTAAGAGATTGTTATATGTAATATTTAAAGCCTAAGTGTGCTCACCTGCTTGAGCCAAATGCGCATTCTGTCGATAATACATCTTCAAAGGGGTAACCATTGGTGTGTTCGATGCTGTTAAACCTCCTTTCCTAAAGGAGAGACCTAATGTCGCCCTGTACCATTCGATTAGCAGTAGCATATTAAACATACAATATATAGCGGAAATACCCATTATGCGTTTCTTTTTCTTTTCAGTATACTTTAACATGTCTGTAAGACAATTAACATTGTGGTGTTTACACTAGACAGTTAACATTTTGATACAATGTACCACTGAGATATGTATAATGCTTTAGTAATTGTATAGAAAATAAGAAAGTTTAAAGCATTTGACAAAATTACTGTTACGTGTTAAATACTCTTGTATGCACATGTGTACCTCTCAGGGCAAATGTAAATATGAAATAAAGTAAAACATTTGCAGAAATATGTTTTTTTAAAGGAAAAAAATAATGTGAAAGTTTATTGTCCTTGATTTTATTGTCCTTGATTAGAACTTTGTGACTGAGCATTTATCTATTAGTCTATCTTGTTAAACATATTCTATATAATTGTCAGACTTGAATACACAGAAGTGCTAAATATTAATGAACATGTCATTCTGTTATTAATAAACAGTTAATTCTTAGTCATCCATTTAAAACAAAAAAGGTTTCATTATATTTCTGTGGTGAAAGATCGGGATTTCTCATTGAAAGACAATTCATAATCGCTAAACGTTAATAACTATTACTCCAAACACAAATAACTAACTGAAGTTTAGTCATGACATCAACAAGGTGTTGCTGACGTCGATGCCATCTGGCGACAACATTCAATAAAGAGAAACATTTCATTTAAAACCATTCATAAACTGATTTATAATGTAATAAATAGATTATTTAACTGCTGGGTTTGGTTATAAGGAAATCCCTCACTCGATGGTAAGGCCATAATAAATTAATTGCTAGATTTTCATCCCTGCCCACCGGTAATTTTTATTTCTTCAAAAAAAATTAAAAAAAATTGATGGAAGTATGAAACACTATAAGAAATGTGTTTTCAATCTTGGAAGTACTCAGTAGTATGTATTACTATTTTTGCCTTGTGCCGAGGCCATTTTCCATTTGTCGTATAAAATAAAAAATAAAATTTCACCCCCTGCCCCTATTTTGAAATAAATTTGGATGAGAAACTAGCAATTAATTTATTATGGCCTAAGCGCATTTCATCTACAATCTTGTGAAGGATTTTCCTATAATCGATCCCAGCAGTTAAATAATCTCTATAATCACTTTTCAACTTACTAGGATCTGTACTATTTGCAAGAAGCAATACATTATGCTCTTTTATCTTATAATTGATACTAATAAATTATTCAACATTGTCCACCCAATTTTACATGAAGTATTTTTTTATGCTTCTGGGCGATGTTATTACCTTCAGTCTGCATTGTCTGAATGATCAACTTTACTGCGACATGCGGCGATGGCCAATTTATTTTATCACAATGTCTAATTGACATTTTACAGGACTGCTGATAATCAGCAAAAGAAAATTATTTATTATATTGTCAGAAACTGTGATATTGTCTGAAATAATTACTTATTGTGCCAACTCCGCGGGTTAATAGGAGATGAGATTTAAGTTTCAGGCAGTTTATACGGTTCCACTTTTAGAAATATTCAGTCCAGGTTATTAATGACAACATAGACATCAAGTATCTTTGTCTATGATGACAATCAATTTTTATGCAGGCGTAAAATATCTACTGCGAGAAATGGCCTTATATCTCGGGATGAATTCATGAAACCAAGTTTACCAATTCTGACAGTTTTAATACTCTGGAGATAGAGTTAATTCGGCATGAATTGTTGAGTGGCTATTTATTTTAACAAATATTGTAGCTGTCGCATGCAACATGAAACACAGTCATGGACAGTTATTCATAATTTTGATAGAGCATCATCAAAATAACTGACCAATCAGTGACCAGAAATAAGATATACCTAATACATTCTGGTAGGTGATAAACTCGGTCTTTATCCTTGATGTTCAACCAAGTTTACTGTTAAAATTAAGGTATCTACAGTGTGATTATTTTAAAAACCTGCATATTTCATGTACATTCATGCAAATTTATTCAATATATGTATCTTTCAAAATCAAAATATTGAAAATTATCGCCTTTTTACTAGGCCAAAGATTTTTATTTTACTATAGAACCTAAGGATAAAAACCGAGTAACACAAATTTATCACCTACTGGAAATAAGATAAAAATTTCATAATTTTTCATTGCAGAGATGTTGAAATTTTTATCTTATTTCCAGTAGGTGATAAAATTTGTGTTACTCTGTGTTTATCCTTAGGTTCTATAGTAAAATAAAAAAAATTGAGTAAGATTAAGAACAGTACTGTTTCTCCATTTAGAAACATCAGTTGAACAATGTATGGTGGTTTGGAATTTGTTCATCAATGAATGATTTTCATAATGTGGTATTTCAAGTTCTCAACGAATGATTCAAGGGTAAAGTTATATATTTTTCTGTCAATGCTTACTTATTTGAAAAGGTTATTGAAGACTGCAAGAAGTTGTATTTTCTTAAACATTTGTTATTGTATTGACAGCAGTAATCTGTCTGCCTGACCGTTCTATAGAGTTTAATAACTAGTGTTTTTGAGATACGGGAAATATTTTATTAATATTTCTAATGATTATCGCTTTTTTATACCAGTTTGCGCGAGAACGCCAAGACAAACAAAACTAGTGGAACTGGAACTCTTCGTTAATTTCCGTAATCTTATTCCCTAATGGCGGAATCTGACGACGAAGTCCGTAAAATAATCGGAACGTAATTTGGCGTTCCCGCAGGTGACGGAAAAGGCCGAGCAATGTTCGGTACTGGGAGATATTTCCCAGTAGAGCAAACGAGTATTCTTTTCTATTTCCAGTATTTCCTATACAAATCACAGACAAATATGTAATATATATATATATGTGTGTGCCTGACCATCTGTACCTTATCATCCTATTAATGTGTGTATAGTCTATTAAATCATTTTAGAATTATTTTATTATTAGAATTTTGTGTTTCTGGATTTCAAGAACCTCATTACTCAATGTCCAGTAAAACCTCAGTGTATTCAGAGTATGTTACAAATGAGCTTTAAATTAACTGGTTTCATTGGTCCAGTTTTTATCACTGAACCAATCAGAATGCATACATTCATATTTTCATTTGGTTGTTTCTATCATGACATCACTTTCTGATATTATGACATCACATCATGCTATTGTGACATCACGTCATGCTATTATAATGCAACTCAGTGTGTTCTCAAAACTTAATGAGCCTTTTAATTGCTGTGAGAAACAGATTAAAACTGTTTGTATTCACTCATTGAGAAATGTGTTTCTTGAAAACCAAATATCACAAAATTCTAAAAATAAAATGATTGAATAGACTGTAATGTAAATGTTATTTGATTACTATACTCAACAAAACTTACAATGCAACACGCCCAATTTTCCTTCTATTTTCAATGTAAATATACGGTATTGTTGATTGGTAAAAATGAACTATAGCTGTAAAATGCTGTCAATTTCTTTGTGTGATTTTAAGCAAAATGAATTTATCTTACGTTCTGAAAGGTGAAAATAACGTTTCCGTTTAGCCGATTTTAGAACCTCTAGCATTTCAATATTCATTGAAAATCAACACGACTAATTCCATAGGTTGTGCATTGAATTCATTCTGTTGAGTTTTCATTAAAAGATAAAGCCGTCTGGGTTCTGCAGAAAACATGTCACATTGTTTCACATTTATGCGTTACATGATTTATTGTTTTTATAGCTCTACTGGCCGAAGGCCAGAAGAGCTTATGGGATGGCGAGTTATCCATTGTCCATCCGTACGTCGTGCGTCCGTCCGTTAACTTTCACTTTAGGGCTTTCATTTTTCATCCGATATTTTTCAAACTTTACCAGATTACGGTAATATTGTTGATATCTATGTAAGCTCGACCCAGTTCGAAAAACCTGCCAGATCGGACCATTTACACTGGAGTTTTTCTGAAATATGCTATAATTTGTCCTCGTTTACGTGATAGGGCCTTCATTTTTCATCCGGTCTTTTTCAACCTTTACCAGATTGTTGATATCAATGAAAGCTCGAAAACCAACCAAATCGGATTATTAACACCAGAGTTATGGCCCTTGATTTACTACTTGATGCTCTATTTTGCATTGTGAATATGATTGTTTCTTCATTTGGCCGGATTTCATTGACACCTTGCAGTGATGATCAGTACCAAGCCTAGTCGTACATATATCCCATAGTGCTCCGGTCGAATGATTTGGCAGAGTTATGACCCTTTAAAGGTTTTAATACACAAACTTTGGATTTCAGCGAAACCTTTCAGGGATGATCGGTACCAAGCCTAACCATGCATATCATCACCCTGTTGCAGCTGAAAGATTTTTGGCACAGTTATGGCCCTTTAGAGGTTAATACACAAACTTTGTCCGGGCTAGGTCTCCTGAACCCTTTATCGTAGCATAGTTGTGCATATCATTACCATGTTCTGGTCGAATAATATTTGCCAGAGTTATGACCCTTTAAATGTTTTAATACACTAACTTTGTGCAGACTAGTTCTGAACCTCTGGCCAGGTTTCAGCAAAAGCAGGAATGATCAGTACCAAGCCTTGTTGCGCATGTCATCGCCATGTCCTGGTTGAATGAATTTTGGCAAGAGTTATGGCCCTTATACAAAACTTTATCCTTAGCTAGTAGAGCGTCTCAAGAGGGCTTCTTCAAATCAACATATTGTGTTATAAATTTTGTTGAGTATATACTGGTTTGTTGACACGGCCTCAGTTGGCAGGCCCAATAAATAGCCAACATTATACCCTGTTTCTCCCAGTCGGAGCTGGAATCTGATTGCCATGGTTTTCAGTTGAATGGAGATCGAGAACACAATATCAATATTGTAATTTTTTGCTCATTACCCCGATCAGACCTAAAGCTTGTAAATGGTTGTAAAACGACTGTCATGCATTCATTTATTTTTGTTGGACAGACATTGTAAAATTATTCAGGTTACAATCAAGTGTTTGTTCCTCTTAGACATTACCATAAACAATGTATAACGTTGTGAATTACCATATAAAATATTGTCACAAAATTGTGAATTACCGTATACAATGTAGTATATCGTGAATTATCGTATACAGTGTGGTATATTGTGAATTACTGTATACAATGTAGTATATCGTGAATTATCGTATACAGTGTGGTATATTGTGAATTACTGTATACAATGTAGTATATCGTGAATTATCGTATACAGTGTGGTATATTGTGAATTACTGTATACAATGTAGTATATTGTGGAATAAATGTTATTGTATAGCTTATTTTGTAAGTAGTTTCATACAGACATTTGTAACGCGTTTAAAAGGGTGCTTAGAAACTTAACACTAGATGCTCGTTTTGAATTGCTGCTAAACTGGTTTCATAAAATCAGTATTAGATATGAACTTGTTTTAAGGGCATATGGTAATCTTGATTTTTTTAAAAAAACACGACATCCCAATACTTTTTCTACAAAACTTGCTTATTTTCTAATCATTATTAATAATATGTTTCAATGGTGTAAAGAAATTTTTTTTGCTTATTAATTATTGTTGATTCATAGAGAATATTATGTCCGTGCCTTTTACTATCAAGTTTATTAGGCGAATCTTAGAAAACGAGCCTAATAAACTTGATAGTAAAAGGCACTGACATAATATTCTATTTATCATGTAGATTATCCATATTTTCTGTATGAATTACTGTTATTACCTATTTCTCAGAATGGTACGCTTATCGAGGACGTCGCCATGTTGTTGTTTTTTGTTTGTTTAATAACGTCAGGCAAAGTTACATGCATGACGTCAGATAACGTTACGTACAATAAATGCCGAGGGATTCCGCATTGATTTGCTTTATTGGTCAGTGCCTAATTAAAGCAAAATTTAATAGGTCACCCCTTTATTAGGCAGAAAAGTGCATATCTGCATGATAAATTCATTTATATGGCACCAATAATCAAAATTTTAGTAAATTTAACTAATTTTATGCAAGTAGGTTGGATACTGGATTACTTTATTGAGTGCTAATTTTAATTGTTCATAAACACTTCAAGATTGCCCTGTGTCCATTTAAGATCCTCTGTATACTAGTACAGAAGTTATTGTCGATAATGTTAAATTACTGAAACTCCTTCATATTTCATGGTTTTGCCAGTAGTAACAGGGTTCCCACTGTGTTAAATTACTAAAGCTCCTTGATAAATGGATACTTGCAGGGTTTATATATACTACTCAAAATTTGCTAAGGATCACTTTTTTGCTGTCTAAAATTCTTGCTGAAATAAATAGCATTATTTCTAATTTACATGAAATTGTGTAGGGCAGTGTATGGGCATGTGATCTCATGACCTGATTCAAATTGTGGAATTGTTGAAGTATCAATGAAAATAAGATCGTTATTGTGAATTAATTTCTAATAAAATTATATGGAAGAACAAAAGTGATCCTTAGCAAATTTTGTTTCTACGATAGAATTTGCAGCAACTCTGCAGCTCAGGGTTAGACGGTTCTAGGCCCATTTTCCATATTTTATCTCGATGTACATGGAAGATGAGCCTGGCATGTTCATGCCTGTTAGGCGCCATATAACCTTTTCATGTGTTGGTGCGCCTTAAAACCCCAATTCAGTCAATTCAATTAGCATTTTTGAGTAGTAAATATAAACCCTGATACATAATGGTTCGTTATTATGTATAATGACAAGGTCTCTGTTGTTAAAATACTAAAACTCTTTGATATATCATGATTCCTTGAGATATCATAGTTATTGTTGTTATAACAAATTGACGTGTGTTTCCATTGTAGGGTTCCCACTGTGTTATTGCTGAAACTCTATATCATATGGTTCATTATTGTTAATATATTAACAGCATTTTTAGTGTGTTGAAATTATAAATTCCACTTGATATATTATGATGGTAGTATTGGTGCAGTTTGTTATCCGTCTGTCTGTTCATTCATTGTGTGTATTTGGAATATGAGTTAGTGTGCATGTTTTTATGAATAAAATAATATTAAGTATAATAATGAAATGTGAACCAATTAAAAAGTGAAATGAGCTGCTTTTTGTCTTTCTCTTGTGTATTCCATTTAAGTTGTTTATACCCCCACCACAGGATAGTGTTAGCCATGATGCTTACCTATGAACGTAGATTTAAAAATTGAACAGGAAGAACGACAGTCAACCACAAACACACAGAAATAAAGAACAACTTTACAGATGAATTAAAGCAAGATAAGACGTCACAAACACAAAAGGGTTGACAATAGGGCTACCACATTGGAACGGTCAGTGGCAAAAAAGGCCGCTGGGGGTTTGAAACAGGTTCTAGGGTGCACCAAACCTCACTCTTGTCCTACTGTCACCCCAAAAAACTGGACAGTGTAAATAAAGATATCTCCGCCAGGTTATAATCTGTTATAACAAACAAGACAGCATTAATTGGCAATATAAGTAAAACATAAATGATCATGTATTATATATAATACAAAAAAAGCATAGAAAGCCACAAGTAAGTACTCAATGACTTGGCAGAAAGTAGAGCAACAGGAAAACAAACCTTTTAGGGTACGACAAGACAACCGTCCTAGAAGGATTTAGGTTGGCGTCAGCATAGGGTCCACAACCTGTCCCGTCATCGCACCATCACAGAGGAAAGCATAGTTGCGAACTGTAAATGGGTCAACCACTAAACATGCAGTGTGTTGCAAAATGATAGGGTCATAACCTCGTTTGATAAACTTGTTAACAAGTTTAATAAAGATTGTATGAAAGTGTTTATATATGACCAAGGATCTTACGAAGTTTGTAAATCGCATCACCATATAAGTCTGGTTGTGATAGTCCTTGTCGCAGAACACGACTATAGGCTCTAGAGAAACGAATGAAGGGTGTTTTACGGCACGTCAACACATAAATAGGTCATATTGTGCGCAAAAACTATTGAAAGATGAAGAAATGAAGGATTAATTAAAAAATTAATGTAAATATATAAAGATAAAACTATTTACAAATAAGGGAATGATATGGTAGTAATATAAACTATATTCTCCCTGATGTAAATCAACAAATGCCTGAAAACGGCTATATAAAGAAGTAAATATATACAAGAACATATTATAATGATTAATATAGTCTGACTTCCTTCAGGAAATCTAAAACAAGACTAAAATCTATAGTATTAAATAACTCGGTCATAGTATTAACATTGTAGTACCTTTGACGCATAGGACCAAAGTCTACACATTCCAACAAGATGTGTTTGACCGTTAACGGTGCAAAGTAGGGTATACATTCTGGTAATTGCTCACCTTGAAATGAATATGAATGAGTATAACGTGTATGCCCTATCTTGCACTGGGCTAGGACAACTTCCTCTCGACGAATGGGTCTACTAGAAGAACGCCATTCTCTGAGTAACGGTTTAATTGGATGGAGTTTATTGTTAACTGACAAATCCCAAGCGGCTTGCCAAGAGTTACGAATATATGTGTTAATACAACTTTTAAAATCAGTATAAGGTAATTTGGTATTAGTTATATGTAAATCTATTGCTGCTTTATCAACACTATCAGCTCTATCATTACCACCTATTCCTACATGGCTTGGCAGCCAGCAGACAATAAAACATTATCAACTATAAGATAATTGCACTTTTCTAAAAGTTGAAGCACAACTGGGTTTTCATGTTTCATATTACCCAGTGCTTGAAGAGATGAAAGGGAATCAGAAAAGATTACAAAATGGTCATCATCAGATTCCTGAATATAATTTAAGGCAAGTTCAATTGCCTTAAGTTCAGTTGAAAAGATAGTGGCCTTGTCAGGCAGGCGGCTCTTTATGCTGTGTTTGTGAACAAAAGCTGCTGCAGCTACTTTATCTCCATCTTTAGAACTATCTGTGTATATATGTTGAAAGTTACTGTTTTTCGATTTAATTTCATTAAATTTGCTTTGAAAGACAGTAGGGTCTGTACTGGATTTGTTACTATTACAAAGACCGAAAATAATTGTTGGTGTTTCCAAAGTCCACGGTGGAATTTGTGGTACTTTGTACTTGGCAATCAAATTTAAGTCGATTTCAGTGTCTCTTAATTTTGGCTTAATACGAAGACCAATTGGTCGAATGGCCTTCGGTTTTCGATCAAAAAGAGGTTCATAACTAGGATTAAAAACATTATCGAACGTTGGGTTTGAAGGGTAAGATTTTAATTTAATGGCATATTGAAGGGCTAATTTGTCCCGTCTATGAGACTGTGATGGTTCATTAGCTTCAACGTATATAGACTTTCGGCTGGTGACGTACGAAAGGCCCCTAAGGCGAGTCGTAATCCTTGATTATGTATAGGAACGAGCATCTGCAAGTATGATTTGCGAGTCGATCCATATACTATTGAGCCGTAGTCCAACTTGGATCTGATAAGAGATCTATAAAGTTGTAAAAGTTCTTTACGATCTGCTCCGCAATTAGTGTTTGCAACAACTTTAAGTAAATTAAGAACTTTAAGGCACTTGGCCTTCAAGTATTTAAGGTGTGGTATAAATGTCAATTTACGGCCGAAAATAAGACCAATGAATTTTGTTTCATCTACTACTGGTATTGGTGACTCATCCAGTGTTAGATGAGGGTCTTCATGATGTTTACGTAGTTGACAAAAGTGCATACAATTAGTTTTAGATTTAGAAAATTTAAAACCATTTTCAACCGACCAGGTCTGAAGTTTATTCAGAGTCAGACATTGTTGCAGTTGTCTCTCAATAGTGTTCATGTTTTTTGCACGATAACATATAACAAAATTGCAACATATAGAGAGCAATCCACACCAGGATGCATTTAACTATACTGTTAATTTTTATATTACAAGGTGACAGAGAGTATGCTGCCCTGTGGCACACCCATCTCCTGTTCATGAATGTCAGAGAGGGTTGAGCCCATTCGGACACGAAACTGTCTAATTTGATCCTCTAAGAAATTCTCTATAAAAATTCGTAATCGGCCTCTAAGACCAAGGTCATAAAGATCATTCATGATACCGTACTTCCATACGGTATCATAAGCTTTCTCCAAGTCAAAAAATACAGCGACTAGATGTTCTTTCTTGCTTTACGAAACCTTCCCTAATAAATGATTTAAATCGAATGATATTGTCTGTTGTACCTCGTTGGCGCCTGAAGTTGAGAAACATAGACCCCACAAGAAGTAACTCGAGGAACTGAGAAAAATTAACAATATCAAAATGGAGTAAATCAGTCTGCCCTTTCGAACGACAGTTGATAATGGGTTTCCGCAAATTTAAAAGAGAGTGGATTCATGGATTGATTTTAAATTTGCTGTGTAATTATATCTCGATGAGTCGTAGACCGATTGATTGATTGTGATTGATTGCTTGATTGATTGATTGATTGATTGAATAAATGAATGGTGTTTCACGACATTTTTTTAACCCATTAAGGCACTTCTCACTTACAAGTCGAAAGTCTAGTTGGATTCATATCCGCAGCAGTGAGAGACGAGAAGGTTTCAAACGCAGCTTTTTTTTACTCTTTCGGACACGGAGACGATTTAAGGCTCAAAAGGTCATAGGTCAAGGTCCCTGTGACCTTAACATGAAAACTGGTTTCCGTTTATTAAACATTTTATTATTTTCATTTAGGTTTAGGGTTGTTATTATGAGTATATTAAAGGTTATTATTTTTTATTTTTTTCTGTAAAAGGGAGATATTTGATAATGGTATGTCTAATTATAAAACAAGACTATAATCCTTAGAACTACACACACATGGGGGAAGAAAATATCTCTATGTCCACCGCCATATGCATGCCATCTTCGGGTTGGTTAAAATTATGTACTATTGATTTTATGAATATTGAGTTCTGCTCAACCCGGGGCTAGAGGGCATGAGCGGTAGCTAGCATATTTCACTACCCTTCATGAACAGCCCCAATCAAACCGAGACTGCAATATTAAGTATGTGTAGTGTTCGGCCGTTTCCAAAGGTCCACTCTCATACTCTTTTATTTCTCAAAACATACGCAGGCTTCATAACCTCTGCTCCCAACTAAATTCCATTTAGTTTATTTTGCCCATTGTTTTCTCGTTTAGTGCAAAGCATTTTGTTAGAAACTGGGACCAAACGCCTCCATGGACACGGAATGGTGTGAAAATACCATTGAAGGTTCCATGTTCAGTATTGTTCACAGGTATATGCATGTCGTCTTCGGGATGGTTCAAATTGGTGTATTATTGACACTTTAAATATTGAGTTCTGCTCAACCCGGGGCCAGAGGACGTGAACGGTAGTCTCAAACCGAGACTAATATTTGTTTGCAATTATTGTGTTCGGCGATTTCCAAATTTCCCCATTCAATCTCTCTTTATTCAACCGTTATTTAAGTTCACTTTTCTAATGTTGGAATTTGTAATCCATATTTCATGGGGCTTTTTTTTGTTGTCTTTTTTTGTGTGTGTTTTTTTGAAAGTCTTTGGTGTACGTGTGTTCTTAGAACACACACAAAATCTGGGCAGATAATTAAACATGAACAAAGGTTAACGTTCACAATGCTAACAGTATATCGATATAAAAAACGTTATTGGTCAACTGATTAGATTAGCCCAGTGATTGACAATCCGGAACTCGCTATTCTATTTTTTTCAATGAATGTGTGTGTATTTTTGAAGCTAATGTGTCGATCGCAGGTAAAAAAATGAAATATAGGTTCGCTATAAAACTGCCTTACATACGGATTTCCAGCCATGTTCATGAGCTTAAAGTTGGTCGTAAGCCAAACATTAAACAGGTCCCATTTGATTTAGGTACACGCACACTAGTCTTATCTACAGCCATAGTATCTTTAATTAAGAAGCAATACAGGTCGTTATGGACTGAAAGAAATGAAAGAATATGTTTGGTATGTAATCTACTGAAATTGAAGATGAAATTCACTTTGAACAGCCGCCAGTTTTTGTTTGTTTCCCCCATCTTTTGATAAAACTTTAAGTAATTCCGCGTAAGCTAGGGCAATTTTGACTATATCATACGAAAGTACATTTCAAATGTATGTTAAATTATATTCAGTTAAGTACTTACCCTTACGTTCAAATAATTCCAAGAAATTTGACACGAAGATGATCCCTGATTTTCCATGGGAGCCTCAGATTTCCCATCTCCTGTCCTGGACAGCTCCTGTCCTCTGTCACATGGCAAACATTTAAAACAAATATTAATCAGTACGAGGGCTGTTCAAATAATACGTCGACCTTTTCGATATAGCACTCATATTTTGACGTAAACCTTTAAGATTCATATACTGTGTAATCCAACTCAAAAGAAATCGATAGTTCGATACCATGTTTTGTTACGTTGCAATAAATGATCTAATAGGACGAAAATTCCATCTACGGAGCAGTCCAAAATGAGACGTCATTATTTTATAACTACATTTCAGGAATGGCTAAATAAAAGGTAATTCGACAAAAATGCACAAAACTAAAGTAGCATTGCCACTGGTATTGCACAATCTCAATTATGAAATTTTGTAAATATTGAACAAGGAAAACTATGATAAATATAAATAAGTAGACGCACTCTTCCACTTTTACGTTGAAATTGACGACGTCAGAAAAAAGCAAGAAGCACTAAAATGTTAAACAAATATTAAATAATATTAACTGTTAATAAAACAAAAAAAATAATAAAAAATGAAATATAAATATTGTATTTTAAAACCTTACATATTTTCTTTCTTCAAGATATGTGAGTTAATAAATTAAGAATACCGATATACATGTATATTAAATAAATATGTTTTTTGCAAAGACTATGATACTTTTTTCTAAATACTGAATATGTATGCCAAACTGGATCGAATTTATATGATCACTTTCCGAAGTTGTGATATACTTGTAAAACATGATTATTCAACAAATGTTTATTTAATGTAAACTATGAATAATACAATAATCTAATGAAATAACAATTAAGTTTACTATTTATGACATATTTTATCATTTATAACGTCAGTCTGTTGTTGGGTTTCAAGGCGACGTCATAGCACACAAATGACGTGCTCCGTGGTGGCTACAGTGCTGTTGTAAAAATTCGCATCTTTTGAAATATGTTTCAAATAATTTTATAATATTTACTGATATGAAAGTGAAAAGGTAGACTTTTATTGCCATTTAATTAAATTTACTTGATTTATAAAAGTGTATGAACTATTAATAATATCAACGTAATATTTAAATGGCCACCGTATTTCATCATAATATTTAGTAGCTTTGATATTTATGGCCTCTGGCAAACTATTAAAGCGACATGGGCACTTTGATAGTTTCCCAAATTGTTTATTTGGGAATGTTTTCCCAAAGATCTGAGTTTAGGAAAATAATCCCAAGGTAAAGTCAAGTTTTACAACATTTCCCGAAAACAAATCTTAGGAACTTTTTCCCATTGGAACTACCAAAGCGCTTGTGTCGCTGAAATATTTTGCCACAAGCCTAAAATATCAAAGCTACTATATATTATGATGAAATATTGACTAATATTTGTTTAATTTTTTTCCCAGTCATGAGGAAAAAAGGCATCAAATTTCTCAACATTACTTTAATATTAGTGACTTCATTGAATATAATTTAACATAAATGTACTTTCATATGATGCAGGCGAAAGCGTACTAGCTTACGCGGAATTACTTGTGCTGCAAAAAAACACACACAAAAAACAACAAAAACAACGGCGGCTGTTTTTGCTTTAATATGTACAGCTTATACTGAAATTAGAAAGAAATGTGTCAGTAAAGATTATATACAAACACCAAATATGTTTCAATTTATAATATTTCTATAATCAACAAAGAAGAAAGAAAAATAGGTACACACGTATCACAGGCGTTTACTGTTAGAAGTTCAATTCCTTATATTATGCCATAATACATATTCAAGTTCATTCTAATGTATAAGTCAAAATTTGATTTCCTTGGATTATTTATTAAAAGGTGTACGCGATTTATATGATTTATAACGAAACATGATTATATGAATTGCTAAATAATAAATTGCAAATACATTGTGTAAACTATGTGGGGCGTCCGTGGCAGAGTGGTTACAGTTCTGACTTGAAGTCACATGTCCCTTATCGCTGTGGGTTCGAGCCCTCATGGGACCAGAAGATTTTATGCGAGGAAGCTATCAAGCTGGCTATCGGTGATTCTACCCGGGTGCTCACCCGTGAACGGACATTGCCCAGAGATCTTCCACCACCAATGAAAGTTTGAAAGTCGGCATAAGATGTTATTACGACTATAAACTCCAATTCAATTAACAATCAGTAAGAAATGATGAGAAACTATAAAAGTTTAAATCAATAAAACATCTATCTCCATCCACCATCCATCCAATCATCCAGTCATTCATTTAGCCATCTATCTTTAGTATGAACTAGTATTCCCCTAAAAATTGAAAACTCTACATCTTTGAATATTTTTTCCAAACAAATGCTTGAAATGGGTAAAAAGAGAATGGGTTCAATCGAATCTAAATCTAGCATAGTCTAGTTTGCTGTTTACATATTGTTAATTCCATGGGTTAAAGCAGTAAGGATGTATACACTATACAAATGTGTCTATGTTTATGTATACATTATAGTATGTTGATTGATTATAGACATCGCTTCATTTTAAAATATCAAATTGTCATATGCTTTGATATGTGTTCATAAGTATGCCTACTGCTATTTTATAAATAACGTTTTTTTGTTGTATTATACTTGTAAATATGTTATTAAGAGGGCCTCAAGGAAGATTGGCTATGCCAATTGAGTCACCCTCTATAAATAAAGAAATAACTTACTTACTTATCTAACTATCCTCTACATAGCTTACGTACCAATCATTCTTTCAGCATGTAGGCATCATTATCAATATGATAAACTCTACATTATCTTTCTCCATTATCTCTGCCCAGCAAGCTCTCCATTATCTCTGTCAAACCAATTATCCATTGTATTCCTTTTTGGAGTTACACCCATACTCCATCTAGATCACTTGCTGTTACGCCGTAAATTTATTCAACCCCGATACCTTTAGTCTTAATAATAGTGTGTTTTATACTACCGTTCGACTTGCAAGTGAGAAAGTGTCGATTCTTACTGGTGGAGGAAGATATACAGTGTCGGTTCTACCCACTGCAGGAACCATGGAGTAGCCTGAACAATTTTACTGAAAATGACGTAAAACCATTCCACCACCAATTAATGGAAGGTAGTTAGACCGTAATTATAGTAATCTTCCGAGTTCCTGGTTGTGGATAGAATACGTATCGCGTGCAAACGTCGCATAAATATCATTTCATCAATAAAAGAACCGTTATCTTGGCATTCAATTAGTGTTTTTTAAGTTTCCTCAGAATTAAAGAATATTGCCATTATGGTGTTTTACGGCGCGTCGACACATAAATTGTTCATAGTGTGCGAAAAAGTTGATGAAAAATGAAACAACAGAAGTATTTTTATTAAAAAGTAGTGTAAAAATTGCTAAAACTATTTACAAATAAGGGATGATATTGTAAAAGTAATAACTACGTGCATCTAAATCAACAAAATTAATGTTGTTGTGTAAACAAGTTGATGCAAATATAAACATATATCAATGAATTTTACCAGTGAAGTAATAAGAAGTGAATTATTACTTCACTGATTATACAGTTTGGTTTATTTTAATATATCTAAAACAAGACTGAAATCAATTAAATCAATCACTCTTTCATACTAACTCTGTAATGTCAAATTCTACACAATCTAACAATATATGTTTGACTATTAACGGTGCACAGCAGGGTATACTTTCTGGTAATTGCTCACCTTGTAATAAATATAAATAAATGTAACGTGTATGCCCTATTCTGCACCGGGCTAGAAGAACTTTCTGTCGTAGATTGACTGACTACTAGAAGGACTCCACTCACCGAATAACAGTTTAATTTAATGCATTTTATTATTCACGGACAAATCCCAAGTGCCTTGCCAAAAGTTACGATTATTTGTCAATATAACATTTAACATTTAACATGTAAACATAATGCTGCCTTATCAGCAATATCAGCTCTATCATTACCACGTATCTGTTTATGCCTCATGCTTGCAATCAGAACTGTTATTCATTGCGATCATTGGAGATCACTGAGTCCGATATTTATATACATATATTGGTGGTAGATACATTTGTTTTCCTACTTTAATTCGTTCCACTACTCCAGCCTTCAACGGTTCTGAGTATTGTTTAATAACCCTTAGGATATGTTGTCTGCTTTTAAATCTAGTCTTTCGACTGTTACTTGTGATACGCAGGATTCATAACCTCCGCTCCCAACTAAATTCCATTTTCTTTATTTCGCCAATTATTTTCTCGTTTAGGGAAAACATTTTGTTAGATGATATGAAAATACCTCATTGAAGGTTCCATGTTCACCGTCATCTTTTTGTACTATTGCCATTTTAAATATTGAGTTCTGCTCAACCCGGGGCTATAAGTTTGCACCCTGTCTGTCCGTCCTTCCGTCCGTCCTTCCGTCTGTCCGTCCTTCCGAAAATGCTTGTCCGGGCCAAACTTTCAATACTATACGACTTTGAGATACCAAACTTGGTGTGTAGATACATCTTGGGATAGCCGTGTGTCGCGTACTAAAATAAGGTCACTGTGACCTTGACCTGTGACCTCTGTCATAGAAAATGCTTGTCCAGACCGTATTTTTAATACTATAACACTTAGAGATACCAAACTTGGCATTTGAATACATCTTGGGATAGCGCTGTGTCGCGTACCAAAATAAGACCGCTGTGACCTTGACCTTGACCTGTGACCTCTGTCATAGAAAATATTCCGGAAATGCATGTCCGGGCCATATTTTCAATACTATAGACGTTGAGATACCAAACTTGGTATGTGGATACATCTTGGGATAGCGGTGTGTCGCGTACCAAAATAAGGTCACTGTGACCTTGATCTTGATATGTGACCTCTGTCATAGAAAATGCTTGTACGGACCGTATTTTTAATACTATAACACTTAGAGATACCAAACTTGGTATTTGAATACATCGTGACTGTGACCTTGACCTGTGACCTCTGTCATAGAAAATGCTTGTCCGGACCGTATTTTTAATACTATAACACTTAGAGATACCAAACTTGGTATTTGAATACATCGTGACTGTGACCTTGACCTGTGACCTCTGTCATAGAAAATGCTTGTCCGGACCGTATTTATAATACTATAACATTTAGAGATATCAAACTTGGTATTTAAATAAATCTTGGGATAGCAGTGTGTCGCGTACCAAAATAAGATTGCTGTGACCTTGAGCTGTGACCTCTGTCATAGAAAATATTCCGAAAATGCTTGTCCGGGCCATATTTTCAATACTATAAGACTTTGAGATAACAAACTTGGTGTGTGGATACATCTTGGGATAGCAGTGTGTCGCGTACCAATATAAGGTCACTGTGAACTTGACCTTGACCTGTGACCTGTCATAGAAAATGCTTTTCCGGACCGTAATTTTAATACTATAACACTTAGAGATACCACACTTGGTATGTGAATACATCTTGGGATAGCGGTGTGTCACGTATCAAAATAAGATCATTGTGACCTTAAGCTGTGACCTTTGTCATAGAAAATTCTTGTCCGGACCGTATTGTCTATACTATAACACTTAGAGATACCAAACTTGGGATATGGATACATCTTGTGATAGCGGTGTGTCGCGTACCAAAATAAGGTTGCTTTGACCTTGACCTTGACCTGTGACCTCTGTCATAGAAAATGCTTGTCCGGATCCTATTTTCTATACTATAACACTTAGATATACCAAAATTGGGATGTGGATACATCTTGGGATAGCGGTGTGTCGCGTACCAAAATAAGGTCATTGTGACCTTGACCTGTGACATCTGTCATAGAAAATGCTTGTCCGGACCGTATTTGTAATACTATAACACTTAGAGACACCAAACATGGTATGTGGATACATCTTGGTATAGCGGTGTGTCGCGTACCAAAATAAGGTCATTGTGACCATGACCTTGATATTTGACCTCCATCATAGAAAATGTCTTAAAAATGTTTGTCTGGGCCGGTGGGGAATATAGATTGCCTTGCAATTCTTGATGCTCTTGTTAATTTAGTCTTTTGAATGTTATTTGTGATACGCACACTTCACAACCTCTGCTCCCAAATACATTCCATTTTGTTTATTTCGCCCATTGATTTCTCGTTTAAGGCGAATCATTTTGGTAGAAACTGGGAGCATACGCCGCTGGCCATGGAATGGTATGAAAATACGTCATTAAAGGTTCCATGTTCACCGTTATATGCATACCATCTTCGGGATGGTTCAACTTTTCGTACTGTTGACACTTTGAATATTGAATTCCGCTCAAGCCGGGGCTAGAAGGTACGAACGGTAACAAGCGTTTTTCACAATCCGTTCAATGTCGTTCTCAATAAAACCGTTACTGCAATATTTTTTGCATTTATCCTGTTCGGCGATTCCCAAATTTCTCCTTTCATACTCTTTTTTGGAAGACATCAGAAAATAATTATATTATCTTCATCTTCAGGACCATCTATCATGCAAGAAAATTACTTATTTTGATTTAATTTCATTAAATTTGCTTTGAAAAATAGTAAGCTATATACCGGACTTGTTATTATCACAAAGGTCAAAAAGAATTGTTGGTGTTTCCAAGGTGGAATTTGTGGCACGTTGAATTTAGGTCAATTTCTAGATAGGTAGAAAATACCGGTTTAATACGAAGACAATTGGTAGAATGGGGATCGATTTTAGATCAAAAAGAGGTTCCTAACTAGGAATAAAACAATATCAAAAGTTGGGTTTGATTTAATGTCGTATTGAAGCACTAATTTGACTCGTTTATTATACATGGATGGTTCGTTATGTACGAAAGGCATCCACGGCGAGTCGTACTCCCTGATTATTTTTAGGATCGAACATCTGCAAGTAAGGCGATCCATATACTAAAGTCCAACTTTTATCTGATAAGTGGTCAATATTACAATCGTATAAGCACTTTTCGATCAGCTCACCAATTAGTGTTAGCAAAAATTTAAGTAAGTTAAGAGCTTTAAGGCATCATTTAGCCTTCAAGTATTTTAAGTTTGGCATGAAAGTTAATTTACCGTAAAAAATAAGACCAAGCAATTTCGTCTCATCCACTACTGGTATTGGTGAACCATCCAGTGTAAGATGAGGGTCTTTATGATGATTTACATAATCATTTGACAAAAATGTATTCCTGTTTAATATTTAGAAAAAATACACCATTTTCATCAGACCAAGTCTGAAGTTTATTGAGACATTGTTGTACATATAGCTGTCTCTCAATAGTGTTCATGCTGTTTGCACGATTACATTTAACAAAGTTATCAGCATATAGAGAACATTCGGTTTCAAGATTAATGCATTTAATTATACTCTTATTTTTTATATTTAAAAAGGTGGCAGAGGGAATACTGCCATGTGGCAATAACATCGATCAGAGAGTACGTGTTGTACCCATTCATACAAGAAACTGTCTATCTTCAAGAAATTCTCTAAATACACATTGGTAGTCGACCTCTATGAAAGACCAAGGTCAAAACGATCCCTCATAATACCGCAATTCCACGCAGTATCATAAGAGTTTTTCAAGAAAAACAAATACAGCGACTATGTGTTATTTGTTAAGAAAGGATTCAAATCGAAGGAGATTGTCCGTTGTGCTCGTTGGCCCCGGAATCACTTTTGATACTTTGTAAATGGTCTGTTGGACTCCAGGAACCAAACAGGCATCTCATAATTCATTCGTTCCATGGTTTTATATGGTTTTACATATACAACAATAGTGCGATCATTTATTGAGTCCGTGTGCTATTTTCCAGGTTTAGGGACTGCATTTACGATTGCTTCTCTACAAGTTTCGGGGAAGTTTCAAGTCACCCACACATTATTCAATATACCAAGAAGGGCCGAAAGGAATATTTCAGGTAAATGTTTTAATACTTAATAATGGACATCATCAGGACCAGATTATGTATCATGAGCCATTTTAAGGGACTCTCGAAGTTTGGAGAGAGTGAACAGTTAATTGTATTTCTCTATATTTTTTCGACTTAAGAGTCAGTTTCTTCTTTTCTTTCTCTTAAAACTGATATTTAAAGCTTATTTGGTATAATTTGGATACTAAATTATCAAAAAAAGTGTAGGTCATCACATTTTTTTTTTGCACTAGATGTCTTAGAAGAAGGCATATATGTCTTACTCCAAAATTTCACTGAAAAGATGTAAAACAGAGTCAATGAACATTTTCAAAAACCAAATTCATGATATTACATTTATTGAAAAACAATGATTAATTTTCAATTACATATAACCATGTCTCTCAAAACATACTCAAACAATTGTAATCCTCGTTCGTCTTTTTACTTTAAAAAGCAAAAAATCCCCACCCATTTTTTAAAGAGATTTGTTTGTCATAGGATATGTTGTCTGCTTTTTATACGCAGGCTTCATAACCGCTGCTCCCAACTAAATTCCATTATGTTTATTTCGCTCTTCGGGGCATTTCATTTTATTAGATACTGGGACCATACGCCGTACGACATGGAGAAGCAATACACTCCATGTCCACCGCCATATGCATGCCATCTTCGGGATGGTTAAAATTTTGTGCTGTTGATTTTATTAATATTGAGTTCTGCTCAACCCGGGGCTAGAGGGCGTCAGCGGTAGCTAGCATATTTCACTGCCGCTCATGAACAGTCTCAATCAAACCGAGACTGCAATATTTCGTATGTGTCGTGCTCGGCCGTTTCCAAAGGTCCATTATCATACTCTTTTTTTGTTGACTAAAATGATAATTCAAGATAAAAAAAGTAAGTTCTAATGCTCAACTTTTTTTAAAACTTGCATATTACAAGGTCCTATGACATTTCTTTCGAAGCAAGTAAACAAATATATAGGTCACAAGGCTTCTACTGATTTTTTTTTAAAAATGCTTTAAATTACACACATTTTGGAGTTATTTTGACATTTTCGTTGTAAAATACCGTAAACACAATTTTGACATCGAGATCGAATATACAATTATCTCAGTTTCTTCTTTTATAGTTGTTTTCCACTATCTAAAAACAAAAATCTTTTTTTTCTATAGCAAAAGGATAAATTCTACTCAGAGTTACCTATACCCCCTATTTTCTTGATATCAAAAAATGATCATAAATGACGGAAAAAATATGAAAAAATATTTTTTTGTTTAAAATTTTAAAATTTGATATTTTACCATCTTAAATCCTACATTATATCCATATCTACTAGAATGCAAGAACTTAAACAATTCTGTTGTCAATCAAAACTATCATTTAAAAAATAAAATTCTTAAACTTGAAAATGTCAAAACGTGACCAGCCAACATCCTTAAGGAAATTTGGTTGACACTTTTCAGAAGAGGATTTTTTTGTCAAGTAAATTAAAAGCTTAAGGCATTTAGCCTTCAAGTATTTTAAGTTTGGCATGAAAGTTAATTTACAGTCAAAAATAAGACCAAGCAATTTCGTCTCATCCACTACTGGTATTGGTGAACCATCCAGTGTAAGATGAGGGTCTTCATGATGATTACGCAGCTGAAAAAATGCATACAATTCGTTTTAGATTTAAAACCATTTTCATCAGACCAAGTCTGAAATGTAAAGTTGTAATTGTCTCTCATTAGTGTTCATGTTTTTTGCACGATAACATTTAACAAAGTCATGAACATAATATGATAGAGAACAATCCAAACCAGGATTAAGACATTTAATTATACTGTTAATTTGGCGACAGAGGGAATACTGCCCTGTGGCACTAACTGTTCATGCACATCAGAGAGTGTTGTTCCCATTCGGACAAGACAATGTCCATCATCCAAGTAATTTTCGAAAAACACATTGGTAGTCGACCTCTAAGATCAAGGTCAAAACGATCCTTCATAATACGTACCGTACTTCCACGCAGTATCAAGCGTTCTCCAAGTCAAATAAATACAGCGACTACGTGTTATCTTGTAAGAAAGCTCCCCTAATAAATGATTCAAATCGAATGAGATTTTCCGTTGTGCTCGTTGGCCCCGGAATCATTTTTGATACTTTGTAACCAGTCCTATAGTTGGTCTCCAAGAATCAAACGGGCCTCATAATTCATTCTTTCCATGGTTTTACATACACAGCTAGTTAAAGCAATAGGGCGATACTTTATTGGGTCCGTATGATATGTTCCAGCTTTTGGGACTGGATTAACGATCGCTTCCCGACAAGATTCGGAGAAGTTTCAAGTCACCCACACAGTATTAAATATATCAAGACGGGTAGAATGAAATTTCCAGGTAAGTGTTTTAATAACTGATAATGAACATCATCATGCTCCATTTTTAGAGGCACTCGAAGTTTGGAGAGAATGAAAGGTTACTTTTATTTCTCTATATTTTTTCGACTTGAATGCCATTGCGCTCGGACGCTGTGGTTTCTATAGGACCCTATATCTCATTTTTACACATCTATAATAACCTTTACCTTATTTTCCGGACCATGTCCCACGCCCTCTTAAGAGATGAGCGAGAGTTTAGACTAGAGACATACAATCTCCAGGATTTCCTCTTACTGTCCTGAAGTGTACGACGGGCTTTAGCACGAAGAACTCGAACGTTATCTAAATTATTTTGAGTTGGCCGCAAGTTAAAGTTACTTTATGTAGCTTTATGATCTTTGGTTTATGTGGATTTTGGATTAGCAGTTAGGACAATGAATATGACAATTATTTCGATTTCCATGTCAAACTAGATTCTTTAAACAAATCTCTTACAATTGGTGGCATCATGCCCGATTGAAGTAGCGAATACGAGCTCAATAATGCCAAAAATAACATAAATCAAGATTAATACAAGCTAAAAACTACCAAGTCGATTTTGAATGCTAACGAGTAATATTTTACCTTTCACACACATCTATATTTTTTCACAGTATCTTATTTTAGGGGGAAGGGGAACTATTTAGTGTTTCCTACCTACCAAACCTGTTTCCCTGCAGATTTAATGCTAGAAAACATGTTGCAAATATGCAACCTTACATGTTCATACCAAAACAACATATAGTTCTATTACAAAATCTTCACAAACACATCATGTTAAGGCAGAAACAAAATTGAAACCTTAAAACTACGGCTTTTATAGAAACAATTTCATAAAATGTAAAACATCACGAAGAGCGTATCGGAAATGTTTCCCTAGTTACGAATCTGAGCAAGTCTGAATTACTGCATGTATCACTTATAGGTATGAAAGCATCAATCATATCCCCCCATTAACATCAATGTTCAAATGTCACATATTAATGAGTTGCTGCGACTTCAGCTCAAGTATGGATAATGCAGCAGTGCAATTGTATACAGAAAAACAGCTTTCCAGTTGAACATTCACCAGAAAAGGTCGCGTCACAAGACTAAACTGGCCAAGGGTACAGCTGTTTGCATTGACAGTTGCTCACAAAAGTTTATGCATGGAATCGAAATTTGGAAAATGTTCAACAATAAAACCTATCAATATATTTATTATACATACGGCAACAAAATCGACTAAAAATGGGCTATTTTCCCCTACGTATAAAGCCCATTTCCACCAAAAAATGGAGGGATTACTTTTCATAGTATGATTACTGCTGGAACAATCAGATTTAAGTAATCTATCAATGTGATTGTTCAGTCCTTACTCCTATTTGTTCAGTTAAGTACTTACTACACGTGAAAACATCGGAGAATTTATTGAGCACATAAACACTTGAAATAAGGATTGACTTTAATTATTTACAAAGTTGAACCACAAAATGTCAGGGCTTGGTTCGATCCCGATGCTATGAATGTTCGATCTCGTAACCTCTTGATCACTAATCGGACATATTATCAGTAAAGGATCGCAGTAACAGGTTGTGAATTTGTCCTAGTTTAACAAGGCCTATATTGATGTATTACAGCAACGGGGATACTTCAGTCTATTTTACCATGAAACCAGCATCATTGTTCAAATGCACAAGAAGCATCATTGTTTTTTTCTATGCATGTCCTATTCATTGAAAGAATTCTTTGCAGAGCGTGTTTGAACTCTGACATTTGCATCTTTGAAACAATTAAATTGAATTGGATTTCATAGTCGCACCAAGCTAAGGTCATATGGCGACTTTTCGGCTTCCATTAGTGGAGAAAAGCCCTAGGCGCCCCTCCGGGCAATTTTCATATACGGGCTGGGAACCATCGAAGTTCCACAAGCCAGCTGGATAACTTATACACATAAAGATTCCTGGTGCCATGAGGGCCCGAACCCTCAACGGTGAGGGGCAAACGATTTCAAGTCAGAGACCCTAACCACTAACCAAAAACGGACGCCGCTCCTCGAAACAAGAAGCATTGCGAATCCATTTCAAATACAATTTCTTTAATACCATTTATTTCTAGTGGTTTATTACGAATTAGAGAAACAGGTTGTCTGACGATTCAATCTTGATATTGTATTGATTGGAAAAACGCAGGCTGATGCTGGTAAAGGCATAGACATAACTCATTTAAAACGTCTTTTTAATGTGCCACGTTTTGTGTTTGCTAACATTATGTCTTGATGTATTCCTGTTAAGTACTGACTGACGCTCAACCTACACATGCTGATATTGTTTTCTGACATTTAAAACGTGATCAATTAGGTGATTTTTGTCGTGGCTGTTGTTAATCAATACTATCGTGGTGTCTTACTGGTATACGTGTACGGGGAATAAATGCCAGCTGCACTTGATGTGTTGTCACCTAGTTAGAGTGACACAGGTTTCTCTGTATTAGTTACGTGTTCGGTGTAATGGACACACGGCAATTTTACTTTAGGAAAGGAACTCTACCAACAACTGCAATTTGTTTCAATTTTCAGTCAGTATATTTAATTTTGAAAGAAAAAATACTCATTCCTTAAAGCTACACAATCCCGATAAAAGGCACACTAGAACTGAACAAATCTAACGGTCATTACGCCTGTTGTTCTAAGTGATTACTTTTTACGTGTGGGTTCATATATACAACATGCGCACTACCTAAATTCACTGAATATTAATGAGATGAGGCGGTACTGTATGAGACGCTTCAGGTACTTTGTGAATCGACCACTGATCTTATAACGGGTATAAAAGCGGATTTTAGCAGACGACATTTTACCACCGAACTGAAATTTTTAGAAATAGAATAGGAAGCTAAAGATGTACTTACTCAAACAACCTTATAAGTCCATATTTATATATAATCCAAAAAAATGCCTATAATTAAGCGTAGCGGCCTTTTAACAAAGACCTTTTCCAATTATCCCGTTGCGTCAAAGAAACTATTATATACAAATAATCATAATAATAGCTACGGACCTGGAAAAGCAAATGTTGAAAAGCAATGGTTTATATTCACGGTGGACAGAAGTAACGGACCCTGGCTGCTCAAAACAGTGTTACCTTGATCCTGTTTGCTCATGTAAAGGACCCTGGCGAGTAAAACACGTAAACTGTTGGACGTGCTGTTAAAATATATTTAATATTTCTTTACAATAAGACACTTTTTAAAAATGATCACACCCGCGGAACACTAGATGCGTTTGTGTGTCTGAATTCATGAAGAACGTGTTAGAAAAACAGATGCGCACTGTTTACACACCGACGCAAGTATGTCTAGTTCTAAGAAAATTGTGTTCATTTCAAAAATGGAGACTGCTATTGGCATATGCTATGTCTGGATCCTGTTTGCTTCTGACACAGGATCATAGCCGGTAGTTGAAAACATACATCTTAAAAAAAAAGACTAGACATGTTCCCCTGTTCGAAATATTTCGGTCTGATATCAGCGGTGGAAGACAAAGCTGCAACATTTTCAATTGGGTGGAGTTTGTGCGGGGGCCAACTTATGGAAAAAACAATGTGCTGAGATATTTTAAAGATTTTCACATTTAACGAGTTTTCACCCTCCAAACATCGGCGAGGAACTCGTACTCTTCAAGGTGGCTGGCGTGGTCTAGTTGATAGCACGTTGACTTTGACCCGGATGAAGCCTTATCGCCGCAAGTCAATTTCTTCTGTGTATTATTGAGTAAAACATGGCCCCTTAGTCACGTCCGTTGGATTGGTATTTACACCGGTTCTGTGTTTCGGAGTCTATCCTTGGAACAATTTGCTAATCAAAGGAAAATATATCCGTTAGTAAGATTAGGGCAGCTTCTCGAATTTTTATGTATCCTTCCTTTCTTTGGGGTGACCGGCTATAAATATTCAATAAATATTCAATATAATGTCTTAAACAATATTCAGTTAAATGTTATGTGATAACCTTTTCAAATCATAGGATGACTCCGATGTGGGTGCTCCCCTCGAAATCCGATATTGCTTTAACAAACAAAATTGGCAACATTCTCAATATAGCTTCATATAGAATTATATTATATGTATAAAATAATGAAAACTTGCGAATTCAAAGTTTACCATTGGTAAATGCCTATTTAAAACTTGTAATTGGCATTTTCCGTAAGTATTCAGAGATTATAAACGAAAAGCTAAGCTTTTCTATAGGAGGTGTTCAATGTATTACTTTACGCAATTATATTAATTTGTGAATAAATGTACATTAAGAGTTATTTTAAACAAAATATCTAAATAAAAAAAAAGTTTTCTTATTTGTTGCGTACAACAACGGTTGCCTCTCTATAAGACATGTCAGCCTACATTATGCCAACACTCATGCATATAGTCTACGTCAATAGTTGTTCACATTGCTGCATTTGTATTACTTGTAATATTTGATTTGCTAGTGTGGTCCCGGGGCAAACTCCATGAACTTGTTTTATTCCCAGATACGCTGTAGTTCGGTTTTGGGAGTATTTCCCTCTATTTTATATCTTATTTGACGCTGACATGTTGATGATATAGTCTGAATCCTTATATCCTCTCGCCCCTCGTTTTTCGTTTTGTTGTTGTTGTTTTTTGTTTTGTTTTTTATGTATTGTGTTTTTTTTTAATTTACTGATTTTTGCAGACAATGTGTACACAGCTGCGTGCTCTAAGATAATGCCTTTTGAATAAACCTTTTTTTAAAATATAAAAAAATGTTCGAGGTCATTGTCGTGTAAAACGGCGACAAAAACCGTCATGCAGCGCGCTGCGGGGAAAGTAAGTTTGTTTTATGTCTCTTGCGGGCCCATATTTTATTTTAGGGTACTGTCGACGGAAGACAAATCGTGAAGAGAGAGGTATCTCAAGGAGCAAACGTATTTACACGAACGTAGGTCCGGAGTACATTTGTTTAGTCTTGTACCTTGTACGACATAGACGCATTTAGCCAAACTCACCACCAGATTCTATCACTATAACGCGATCACACCCTTTACATTCATAACCGATATAATACTTAAAGATTGGGCTGTTCTTTTTTATTTTCCATCATAGTGTCGCATGAATGATTTTAGTACCGGTGGTTCGAGTGGTGAGGCGCTGTTTCAAGTTCACCGCTACGGTCGTGGGTACGAATCCAGCTCGTTCCCAGATTCATGAGGCATGCAGTACTTGTCCTATTTATGAAAAAAAGGGTAGTCTGCCTCCCCCACGAAAAAATCGACAATATAACCTAAAAAGTGCTGAAGATGACTTAAAATACCATGCAACCAAAAGATGTTTTTTTTTTTTTTTTGTAGAACCAAAGTCCCGATCGTCGTTTTCTCTTTAATCTGAAGGTATATAGAAAACAATCTATCAACCAGGATCTGGTGCCAATGATACAGATTGTGTCCGTTGCCAGAATCTCACTTAAAAAACTTCATCTATAGGCGTTCTTATGTTTAAAAAAACTTGAAATTGTATTATTGTATCGGGATTGTGTAGCTTTAAACAGATGTACTGTGCATTAGTGCCAATCAACTAGCACTGTCAAGTTTGTTTGTGTGTTTCTATATACAGAGTTGAACTCGCATTACAACGGAATGAATACACGGTAGCTAGACCATAATTACAGTAATCTATAATCTCATATGTTCTGCCTGGGAATAGGATATGCATTGCGTGCGGACGTCGTACAAACAGGGGAAAACGATAATTCCATTCAGAAAAAGCATAACTGAACCGTCGTTTTGCGTATTAAAATGTATTATTTTTCAAATTGTAAAAGTTTCCAAAGGCAACATAATCCGCTTAGCATGTATATATAATTACAAGATGCGCCATACTCGGTATAAGCTGTGCGAATTAAAAACCCTTCTCTTATGCTTTTATATTCTGAACCTACCATCTACGGAACACCATACTGATTCTCGCAAGTGACTCAATTTGTTTCTTGTATATCTCTTGCTGCAGTATATACCCAGAGATGCCAACATTTGAATTTACATTGATCTTAATGATCTCCAAAATGAGGTGTTGTATTTCGGTGTGAAGCTCTTCAGTATCAGTTTTGTGTGTGTCCCTTGTACAACAAGGCAGTAACCATGGTAACGTCAACATACTTTGTTTCCGGATCGTACCGCGAAAACTGTTCAAGTGTTGTTTATTAAACTGTTATCACTAAAGACAATAAGTTGCTTAAAGCAGACTGTTTTATTATAAATTATTTATATAACGTCCGCTATAGACGTACTATAGACGCTTTTGTAGTATAGACTTCGCCGGAAACGAAAGGCAGTCGAGTCCAGGTATTACATGGTAGGGTTGCGTTTGATTAATCCGTTACTATGTATATCGAATAATATATACATGCGCATTTTATGTCGAGTTCGGGTTTTATACAATTTGCAAAGATTGATTTAAATATGGGTAAACATGTTTGACCTTGTATAGTTCATTTGCTCATAAGGGGTGGCCCCAGTTTACAATCTCATCCATTGTGACGCATTTTTAAAGTATTTAGAAAGTTGATCCACAGACTGCTACGGTTGGACTCTGTATTGTAACCCAGTCATCACTAATAGGACGTAATACCAGTAGAGGATCTCAGCCACAGGTAGTGATGTCTTGTTTTTTTATATACTAGTAGAAGCAGACCACCCACCTTTCCTGGGTAGAACCAGTACTGTATGCCTCTAGCCATCCGTAAAAATCGACACTTTCTCACTTGACAAGTCGAGTACCAGTCGGATTCGAACTCGCAGCTGTGAAAGACGAGAACGTTTATAGCAGCGTCTTTACTATCTCGGTCACGGATCTTACACCATTGGCAATACATCCGTTTACTTTACCATAACAGTAGCATCATTGTTGAAAGAAGCCACACAATTTGTTCTATGCATGTCCTATTCATTGAAAGACCTCTTTCCAACGCGTGTTTGAACTCTTCCACTTGCATCCTTGAAACAACTGAATTGAATTGGATTTTAAAGTGGCACCAACAGTTAACATCATATGGCGGCTCTGCGGCTTCCATTAATGGAGAAAGGCCCAAGGTGCCCCTCATACACGGACTGGCACCTGGGAAGAACCTCCGACGTCCCGCAAGCCAGCTGGATAGCTTCCACACATAAAGATTCCTGGTCCCATGAGGGCTCGAATCCACGACGTACCCACAACGTAGAGGAAGTCAGAGACCCTACTAGTAACCACGCGCCAACGGACGCCGCTCCTTGAAACAAGAAGCATTGCGAATCGCTTTCGCACGAAGCTCTTTCATAGCAGTTATTTCAAGTGTTTTTTACGAAGTCTAGGTGGTAGAAAAACTCTCAAAATTAAAACATTGACTGCCATTAGAGAAACAGGTTGTCTGACGATTCGATTTTGATCTTGACATTGATTTGGCTGAAAACACGCAAAGTTGATACTGGCAAAAACACAGACATAACACAGTTTTAATGTGGCATGTGTTATTTTGGATTACATTATGTCGAATTTGATGCCTGATTGTTAAGTATTGAATGCTAATGCTGAAAATGTTTTCTGACATTTAAAACGCGATTAAGTTGATGGTTTCTGTCGTGGCTGTAATACTACCGTGATGTTTTATTGATTTACGTATTTAAATGGGGAATAAATGCCAACATCACTTGAAATGTCACCTAGTTAGAGTGACACAGTTTCTTTGTATTAGCTACCATCTGTGTTCGGTTTTAAATCCAAATCTTGCTTTAGGAAAGGAAATTTACCAGTTTCAATACTTTTTCACAAAGCAGTATTATGTGCATGTGTAATGTTTGAAGAATTATTGGAAATACAATCAGTTCAAACCAATCTTGTTTTGACTTAAAACATGTTGAAAGAAATACATTATCTTGATAGAGATATTGCTATGCCAAACAGTTGGCTATACGCTACCAACTAACGCGTTGTAAAATATGTTTGCTTCTTTGTATGTATACTGAAAGGAAAAAAAAACGCGACACGGGAATTTCCACTACATATTATATATACTGCATACTTAATTCCATATATTCCAAGTAAATCCCAAGATCTTTTGTAAAAAAAAAGTTTCAGTTAGTTAGAGAAAGGACACAACTGTGATGTTGTAGACGTTTTAATCACACGTTGTAACAAGAAATTCATAAATGTTGAAGTTCCTCTTCGAAATATTGAGCCATTTCAGTACTGTATTTAACGTAAAGAGTTTGCATATTTTTGCATCCTAAGTATGCTCACATGCTGAGCCAAACTTATACTCTGTCAATAATGAAACTTTGCAGGAATGCTATTTGCTGTGCTACATGTTGTTTTAGTCTATTTTCCGAAAGGAAAGATCTTACGTAGCCATGTACCATTCGATTAGCAGCAGCATATTGTACATGTATAGGATAGAGCATGAGTTTTGCACGTGTACGGGGAGATAATGCACGAGCGTTTGCGAGTGCATTATCGTCCGTACACGTGCAACACTCATGCTCTATTGTATTTATACCACAATAACTAACATATGCTGTGTATATCCTCGGGTATTACACGATGCATAATGTGTATTTAGGCTATTGTGGTATAAATATATATATAGCGGAAATTACTGTGTCGCGTTTCTTTTTCCTTTCAGTATATATTGTTAACGGTCTCTACTTGTAGTACTGAGCGCAAATGCTGCGACACTCAAATACCACGCCGTAGACACATGACACGATACCCACCCCAATCACATTAAACTGACACCGGTCCAACCAGTCCTAGTACTATCTGTTATGTGCTAAACGTAAAGCAAGGGAGCTTCAAGTACTATTTTATGAAGTCTTTAGTATGACCCGGCCCGGGAACGAACCCACGACCTCCCGCATGATAGGCGGACACTAGCCACGACGGTTACGCTATAAAGAAACTTTATACCACAATAGCCTAAATACACACCATGCATCGTGTAATACTCGAGGATATACACGGCTGTGGTATAAATACAATAGAGCATGAGTATTGCACGTGTACGGACGATAATGCACTCGCTAACGCTCGTGCATTATCTCCCCGTACACGTGCAAAACTCATGCTCTATCCTATAGGTTTACCACCACCAATGCATGTAAATTACATGTAAACAAACCTCCGAGGTGTAGTCGAATGTAGTTCCTATAATAAAAAGTAATCCCTCCTTTTTCGATGGAAATGGGCATTATAAGTAGGGGATTTTGTGGTTATATGTATAAGAAGCGTATTAATAGGTTTTACTGGATCACTGATGAACATTTTCGAAATTTCGACTCTATGTTTACACTTTGTGAGCAATGAAAACAGTCGATCAATAAAAACAGCTGTACCCTTGACCTATTTAGTAAACAAACAAGAACT
Source organism: Cyrtodaria siliqua (assembly GCA_037043455.1). Lineage (NCBI taxonomy): Eukaryota > Metazoa > Mollusca > Bivalvia > Adapedonta > Hiatellidae > Cyrtodaria > Cyrtodaria siliqua. The sequence continues at coordinate 26,902 of JAWPHD010005537.1, read as the reverse complement.
TGCTTACATGTCTTGTGACCCCACGTTTTCTGGTGATTTTTCAAGTGGAAAAATAGTTTTCTATATGAACATTACACTGCTGCATTATCCATAGTTGAGTTGAATTTGCAGCAAATCATTAATATGTGACACTTTAACATTGGTGTCTATGGGGAAAATAATTAGTGCTTTCATACCTATACTTATTGGACGTTGCCATCAAATAAAGTACCCAAACGTATCGATTTACAGCGACAATTGTGTTCTTGGCATGGCTTGCACTAAATAAGTGTGCCTCAAGTCCTGAGGTTTGCTAACATCTGCAGACTGACACATATTGCTCTTGTGTCAAATGTTTGATTCTTTTAGGGTAACTTTTCGACAAACGCTTATTCTAATGCATCTAAAATATAACGCGTAACTTCTCAAATTTGCGACCGTAAAATGCCCGATTATTTACCGTCTGAAAATTACGTGACGTCAACAAAATGCCGTTACTGATGGATTTGAGTTTTTATAGAAAATAACAAGTATTTATGATTTAAGAGATAGCCATGCTAAGATTTTCAATCTGGGACGGTATGTGTGTGGTTTTAAGGTCTGAGATTTTGGTTTTATGGCGATGCGGTAGCGGAGCCGTAAAACGTAATTTCAGACCCTAAAACCAACCACATATCGTCCTAGATTGAAAATCTTAACATGGTTATCTCAATTATAATGCCTTTCAATTTAAATTCTAATTTAAATTCCAGACATTTAAAATAAAAATTATATAAAATCTTGTTATTTTCTATGAACTCAAATTCATCAGTAATGGCATTTTGTTGACGTCACGTACTTTTTAGTAGTTTATATGTCTGTAATACCCCCGATTTACCCTCCCAAAATAACTAATGACGCGTCGCCGTAAAACGAAATTCTCAGACCGTAAAACCACACACATACCGTCTCAGATTGAAAATCTTAGCATGGTTATCTCTTAATTCTAACTAAATAATAAAATGTTAAGCAATCCTATTGGATAACCTGAATAATTTCAGCCCATAACCCCCCGCCAACCCCCCCACCCCCCACCCCCCCCACCCCCCGATTTACCCTCCCAAAATAATATATCCCCCAACATTAATATCTCCAAATAGAAGTTGAACCATCGATGCTGCAGCGTCCATTGTTGACACTGTGAGCACCGTGCGCGTGGTAAATTCCAATTTAGAAAAGGGTTCAGCAGGTTTAATGATCAGATTTTTTTTTACATTGAGGCAAGTTAATACATTAGACAGTAAACCGTTAAACCATGTCGCAGAAGTCAAAATAACTGAACAGGTTAAACCTTTTAAAATGCATTTTTCATTTGTTTGCAACTGTTTTATTAACAAAAACATTGAACATTAATGAATGAATGACATGGGGTTTTACGTCCCGTTAACACATCATATTATGTTATATTGGGATAGCAACCTCAGTGGGAGATGAGAAGGATGGAGTTTCCCATCAGACATACCTCCACCAGGGATGGAACCCACGCAATGCAGAGGTCTGTAGCTCTAAAGTCGCGGCCTTATCTACTGAGCTACCGAGGCCGCTGCAGTGAACATTACAATATGACATCCACCAAATACACGTAGATCTAGTAGTTAAAATGAAATCAGTCGAAACATTTTAAATTGTTGATATACTGTAATAATGTATTGATTTACACGTTTTATTGTTTTCGACTTATTAGCACATAAAAAAATGCTTTTAAATGTTAACAGTTTAACCTAAAAATGAAACCCTAAAACGATAAACATAAAATGTAGGCAAATTACTCACATTTTGTTGACGTCATCCAATTTAAGAGATAACTATGCCAAGATTTTAAATCTGGGACAGGTTTTATGTGAGTGGTTTTACAGTCTGATAATTTCGTTTTGCTAAGATTTTCAATCTAGGACGGTATGTGGTTGCTTTTACGGTTTTGCTAAGATTTTTCAAACCGTAAAAGCAACCACATACCGTCCTAGATTAAAAATCTTAGCATGGTTATCTAAATGCCTAGCATGGTTTTACATCGAATTAAATCCGAAAGTTAGAAATGCTTAAAGACATGCTTAATTCAGCTCTTTTTCCAAACAATGTGTTACTCCCACCAGGATTCGAACCTGGGTCTTCCACGCAAGTGGGGTAGACGTCTTTACCGATTACACCATATAACGTTTCAAATTTGAGACCGTAAAAAGCCAGATTTAAGGTCAGAAACGTATGTGACCACATAATTTGGCATCAAATAACGTCATTGCATGACGGCAATAAAATGCCAGTACCGATGCTAGAAATACAAATTAAGAATTGAATTTTGTATGTGTGATTTAACTTCATATTTCTGGCATTTAAATGGACAAGCATTAGAATTGAGATAACAATGATAAGATTTTCAATCTCGGACGGTGGTTGGTTTTATGGTCTGAAATTTTGTTTTACGGCGACGCGGCTTTTTTTGCATTTAAATATACCATAATATGAAATTTACGCGTCGCCGTATACCGAAATTCTCAGACCGTAAAACCGCTCACATACCGTCCAGGGGTGTAAACATTTGGAAAACTCCACTCGTCCTGTAGGACTAGTTTGAACTCTATCTTTCCAAACTGAACCCTAAAAGTGACAGGTTATTTCAGTCACCTAAAAGAAAATTTGTTCCCAATAGCAATTCAGATTGGTACACAAGCAGACCACTTGAGGGAAAAAGAGATAGGTTTAATGATGAAGAAACTGTCTGATAAAGCTGGGCTAAGCATGTTGTACACTAATAATTCAGTTCAGGGCGACAACAATAAATACACTGTCATATGCTGGGGTTGAGTGAGAAAGGGTTGTACTGCTATGAAAGAGATTTTATGTTGAGTTTGTCACCTGCTAGCCAGGGTGAAATTATTGATGCCTTTAATAATACTTCTCGGTATCTTGATGACATACTCAATATTGATAATCCGTTCTTTGCTCATATGGTTACTAACATTTAACCACCAGAGCTCACGTTGAATAAAGCCAACAGTTCGGATACAGTAGCAGCATTTCTCGATCTTCATCTCTCGATTTCAAATGATTGTATTCATACTAAAATCTATGATAAGAGAGAAGATTTTAATTTTAACATCGTTAACTATCCACACCTGGATGGAGATGTACCTCGTGCTACCTCATATGGGGTGTATATCTCCCAGCTCATTCGATTTGCTAGAGCGTGTAATGATGTTATAGACTTCAATGATCGAAATCAAGTTATTACAAGTAAACTTTTTCAGCAGGGTTTTCGTTATCACAGACTACGTAGATCTTTCTCTAAATTCTACCGCCGCAACGAGGGCCTGCTGGAAAAGTACAACACCAACCTTAAACACTTCTGCGACTAGGCATATCACAACCCTCATTTTATGGAGATGTGGTCTATAAACTTCGAAAGTTAAAGGGGTCTGACGGGTTTCCTGACCGCTTTACAAATTTAATCAGGAAGTTCGTCAGAAAAGGATATAACCCTTTGGTTTTACAGCGCACTGCATGTTTAGTGATTGAACCCTCTACAGTCAGTCATTACGCTTCACTTTTCACTTGTGCGATGACTGGACTACCTCTTGGGACACTGTGATTGTACCTACTGAAACCCCAACTAAGGGAGGTGGGTGCATGAGCTTTCGTCCCTCGGGTTTTCTGGTCGTACCCTAGATTGGTTTTCTCTTTAGCTGCAACTACTATGGTTGTTCAGTACGATTCTGGATACATCCTGAGATGTTTATTATTTTGTATGTGTATCTTTAAGTTAGTTTCTCTGGATGTGGACTTTATTGTTAGAGAATTCCTTTTGATGGGATGTAGTTTTGTTTACACTGTCTTGTCTATTTGGGCGCTGAAGACAGGATAATAGCGATTGTGCGCATATAAAATCGATTCAAGCTAACCAGTAGGCCTTATTGCCTACTGACAGTTCCAAGTCGGTAACCATGTCTTCACCATCCTCTCTGTTGTTTTGTTTTTACAAATTTATAAGTACTCAAACTTGTTTTGTTTTGTTTTGTCTACACTGTCTTGTCTGTTTGAGCGCTGAAGACAGGATAATAGCGAGGATTGTGCGCACATAAAATCGATTCAAGCTAACCAGTAGGCCTTATTGCCTACTGACCGTTCCAAGTCGGAAACCCTGTCTTCACCACCCTTTCTGTTGTTTTTTGTCTCTTTCATTGTAGTTTCAAGTCCTTGGTTGCAGTACAGTGCGGACCTACGATGTCATTGCGTTCGGACGCTGTGGTTTCTATAGGACCCTATATATCTTTTGGCATCCTATAGCACAGACTCTTCAGCGAGTCTAAAAGTTGAGATACTCCTCAATTCTACAGGGTGTCTATGTACGTGAATCTCAGTCACACACTGTGAGTGATGAGAACATTCCTCGATCAAACAGCAATAACCAAATTCATGAGAGTATTGTCAGTACCCCACCCACTATGACTGTCAGCTTACCGCAAACTCCCGGCCAAAATCCAGTTGTCTACAACAATTCATATCAAGAAAGGTGTCCATTTGTATTCAACAATCCCAGAGTGACAATAAACAATTATTATTATCATTAAATGATAAAAGAGTGGCAACCGCAACATTCAATATTTGTGTGGAGCTCGGCAGTGTTGACTTTTGAAAAATGATCGTTCGACTTTGTACATGGAATTCATGTGTTGATATTTTGATACTTTTCTAGTCTATGATGAAATTGTTTATCTCAATAAATGATAGAAAAAAACTGAAATAAACATTAAAATGCAAATATATAGTTTGAGTCTATGTGTTTTTCGTGGAACTATTTTTTGAGGGTAAGAAAACTGGAAAAAAACGCACCTTGGTAGTAATTCGGTTTAGTTGCGTGTTCCAGTCTAGTTTGCGACCTAAATAAAACATGAAAAAGGGGCGTCATGAAGGATTGCGTTAGAATTGAGATATATATGCTGTATAAGTCAATCTGGGAAGAAGGTATATTGTGGTTTTTATGGTCTGAATTTCCGTTTTACGGCTCGGCTAACGCGTCGCCGTAAAACGAAATTTCAGACCATAAAAACACCAATATACTTCCCAGATTGACTTTTTCAGCATATTTATCTCTTAATTCTAACACACTTGACAAAAATCCTACAATCTGATTGGCTGACGTTCAAAGTCTTGCGGCTATTAAAAAAAGCATAACCCGTCGCAAATCTAGTCATGTGACGTTACACCGTCAAACACATTAGATTTATTTCAATGCATTTGTAAACTGTAAAAAATATGAAATGCGTTAGAAACGGGTTAATCAGTATTGAAATTTTGACTTTTTCGACATTATATCTGTCCTTTAGCGGTCGCAAATCGTGTTCAATTAATGGCTCCGCTAACGTGTCGCCAGTAAACGAAATTTGCGACCATTAAACCACTGATATGCCGTTGAAAAATTCAAAATTTCAATACAGTTTACTCTTTATAACCTGGTACTTCTATTTTCGTTTGTTTATCATTTAATTATGAGTATTCGATATGTATGCTAAAATGTACAATACTGTTGTTGCAACGGAAATAACATACTTAGGCTCCAAAGGTCTACTTTCATACTCTTTTATATAGCACAGTGGCGTTGCTTGTGCAGTGTGGCGGCATTAAAACGTCTCCCCGCGCTCGCAATCAGGACTATTATTCATTCGATATTTGGAGACCACAGAGCCCGATACTTATATATAGATATCGGTGGTACATTTTCAAATGTTTTTGTTTTCTTACTTAAATTTCGATTCGGTGGTTCCACTACTCCGACCGATAAAGGCTCAGGGTATTGTTTAACCACTCATAGGATATGTTGTCTGCTTTTTAATTCAGTATTTTGACTGTTACTTGTGATGCACAGTCTTCATAACCGCTGCTCCCAACTAAATTCCATTTTGTTATTTCGCTCTTCGGGGCGTATAAGTTTATTAGATATTGGGACCATACCCCGCTGGACCTCGAATAATGCCATCTTCGGGATGGTTAAAATTCTGTACTATTGATTTTATGAATATTGAGTTCTGCTCAACCCGGGGCTAGGGAGCGTGAATGGTAGCAAACATATTTCACTACCGTTCATGAAAAATCAATCAAATCGAGATTGCAATATTTCGTATGTATCGTGTTCGACCGTTTCCAAAGGTCCACTTTCATACTCTTTTGAATACTATATTAAAATTGCAATTTACGTTGAAATGGTACTAACTTGAATAATTCCATGAACATGTGTTTTAAGGTGTAAATGTATTTATCAAAGGTTTAAAGCAAATACGCGTTCAAGAGTAGCTCTCACGAGAGTGTCGTGCTTATAAGTACATATATATATATATATATTTTATGTAGTTTAGGCGGTTTAAATCTTGTCATTCAAAGTCATTGCATTAGCAGTGTGTTAGATAAAGCATATTGGTATGCCTGGGTAATCCCATTCACCTACCAATTTTTTGGTCATTTTTGGTTATGATCTTTATTTGCACGTGTTTTATATTAGCAGGGGTTTCATTTCAGCAAGTTGTTCGCGTGCAATAACACGGAAAGACTTTTTTTACACTACGAGATTGATGAGTAATCTCGACGTTGTCGACACTACATCAACGTCGACACTACATCGACGTTGTCGACACTACAATCTCTCTCCAGTTGATGAAGAAACTTAGATGTTTCCAGTCAAGGATCGATTCAACCGACTCTATTTTGATATTTTGATTTATAGCAGTTTATTGTACGAAAAGGAATAAATATATAATAATAGCATAGACGTAAAATGGCGAAGCAGCAGAAGACACTTCCTATTTATGTCTTGCGACTTTTGCATTCATCATTTGGTTTGATTAAGGGATAAGGGATAACTGTTTTATTTCCTTTAGCAAAGTGAAACAAAGGAAATCAATTTAATGTCTACGTTAACATTTTCTCCTCTGGAAATGCACGTGTTTTGCTATTAAATCAATATGGAAGCACACATAATTGATCTTTAAATCTTTAAATAGGTAGAAATGATAGCTGTATTTATCACGTGATGTTAAACCGCACCTTTTGGAGAGTAGTCTATAATTGACATTTTACTTGTAAGTGATGTTAAGAGCAGTGCAGGCGAGACCATTTTCAACCAGGATTTCAGGTTCCATTATCCCATTTATGCCATTTTAAAATAAAAACACAACAAGCAATCATTTATCAGACGAATTCGGAAGTATGAACAAGACAATTATGATTTACTTCGTGATAAAGTACGAACATTCGAATGGAATGATTTAGCCAATGCGGATATATATATTATTGCAAATCAATAATGTATTTCAGAGAACATTGTATTCCCAATAGTTATGTAGGGTTCAAACCCTATGGAACATCGTGGATAAACAATGAAATCAGATTGCTAAACAAGAGCCAGGAAAAGAGCAGACACTACTGTAAAGATTCTTAGCTAAACGCCATTAGAATAGCTATCCCGCCAACAACAGTCACAGTTTACAACTAATGTACGTTGTGAAGCCACATGACAAGATAGAAATAATAAAACTTTCGTTATATGTTAAAGAATCAATTATATTAAGAAACGCTTATTAACTATTGAAAGGTAGTTACTTAGTTCAACCTCCTACTCTTATTTACTATAATAATAATAATAATAATAATAATAATAATAATAATAATAATAATGAAATGATAAATTATACCATTTGTATATATTTCACCATTGAAATCACATGACAAGAAATAATAAAACTTCCGTTATATGTTAAAGAATCAATTGTATTAAGAAACGCTTTATTAACTATTGAAAGGTAATTACTTAGTTCAACCTCCTACTCTTATTTACTACACTACATAATAATAATAATAATAATAATAATAATAATGAAATGATTTATTATACCATTTGTATATATTTCACCATTTACTTGTATATATACGTTGACATCATATATGCTAATATGTATGTACTGTAGACGATGTACTTTGTACAAGTCTGAATAAAAAGTATGTCTGTCTGTCTGTCTGTCTGTCTGTTGTTTCTAAACCTACTCATGAGGATAATCGGCTCCCGGTCAGACCAAAACCCAAAACTGGAGCGTCGAATTAAGAGTTACCAACTCCTAATTCATTTCATGCATTTTCAATCATGTGTATTTTAAAAATCCGTTAGTAAACATATACTCGGCCGATTTCACCAACAAACTTAAGTATATACTTAGCTACTTAAAAACTTAAATTTAAGTTTACCTCCTAAGTTTTCTTAAGTAAGGAACACATGTTTCACCAAAACCAATTTACTTAAAGTAAAAACTTAAATTTAGCTTAGTTATCAAGTGGACACTTAATTTATGTTGGTGAAACACATTTCTGCTAAGTTTTACTTAGTGACTTAGTTACGTAATTTCTTAAGTATTTAAGTAAAACTTAAGGAATTGTTGGTGAAATCGGTGCCTGAACTCAAGGATAGAGTTTTGATAAAGGGTTTTGTAGTTTAATTTTTGTCGATATTTGGCGGGTTAGTTTCTTTAAGATACGCTTATGATATACGAAATTAAGTAGTTCTTAAATTACGCGAAGCAAGGGAACTGTATCATGACCATTTCTCTAGCAAATTAAAAACTTCAATTACTATACTCAAAGATTGATGGAAAACAAGCATCGAAACAGTTTAAAACGCCAAACGAAAACCCAGCGAAACCCTACGTAATGCCACTTTACCAATTCAAGCGTGTTATCACATCATCTACATTTCAAAGTACACTATTGTAAAAAACAAAGATACTACTTCAATGACATCTAGTTTCAAAATAATCCCACTGCTGTAGTATGGTGACATTGATGGATTTCTCTATCAACATGTTATAATTTTCAACTATATTTGTGAATGTGTTAAACAAAAAAGAATGACTATTTTGCATAAAAACATTGCAAAACAAAACTAATTTATCATTAGGCTTGTAGTCAATACTCTAATAAAAAATGGTCCAAACCAGATAACAATAAATAAATCCGATCAAATGAACCGTCCATCTGAATATTTTACCATTACACATGTTCCATGCATGATTTTCATGTGTATGATAATCTGTTGTGTCTTGAAGGCACATGTTTTATAAATATTATTTTTTTTTCGATAATGGCGTACTTTGACATTTGTAAGAGATAAGATGGCTTGTTTTATTTAGAAATGATGCATCGTGTGCTCTAGATGGATAACTGGACTATTCTATGGACCAGTTTAGTTCACGTAAGAAGCGAAACAACTTTGAGTGAAATTGTATCAAACATTTCGGAAATAAAGAGCACAATTTCTTCCATATTACTAACATCAATAGGGTTGAATTACTATCATATACTTAATGGTTGACATTTGGTTGAAACTTCACTTGACCATACCCTATCAATTTTATATATATATATATTTTTTTTAAAGAAGGCTGACCAATAACGTTAAAGTAGAATATCGCTTATGGCGGTGATAGTGGGCATGAGAAGTGTTGCATACAATGCTACTCCTCATGAACAGAATCGACACAATCGAGTCTGCTATTTTTCATCGTGTTTGCGATCGTTTCTTCCAATGGCTTTTCAGTATTTCTTATTAAATGTCTTTTTTAAGTCATGCACAATTCAACAAAGAAAACATGAATTTCATTTCTTTCTAATTACAACGCTGGTTTGAGAGGGGTTCAAATCATTCGCTGTTGTTGAAGCCCCTCCTGTCAATATTGTCCCGACGAAGCTCCAGCTGTCAATTATGCCCCTAAATGGCGTTTCACAACAAAAGGGACGCAACACGTATATACTGCGTTTCTATTGTGAAAACGCCATTTATAACAGATTAAGGGGAGGAAGTTTTGTATTGTAATCGTTTAGTTGAAGCACACGTCGATATTGAAAAAACACATGCTATTGTGTTAGAGTTATAAAATAGATTAGATGTATATGTTTCTTATATTTTGCCACTATCTACACGCAATTTCATTTATTATGTGCAATTCTGTTGACGAATAACCGATTACCACGTGTATAGCTCTCCCTACACACGGACCTATGACTTTACACACACCTCCTTCTGAGGATGGCATACTTTCATAGTATGCTTACCAGAGGAAATCGAACCTGTGACGTCTGGGACGAGAGGCAAGTATGACCAAGTATGCTAACCACTCATCCACCACAACAATATGACTGGAAGAAATTGTTATTTTCAATAGACAGGTTGAAGGAAATAAACATAAAGAAGACAACAAAAAAAGAAAAACAAATCAGAAAAAAAACTTTTTTTATTATATTATATTTCTGTATAGAATAGACATGTATACACACATCAAAACATATTTAAAAAAAAATAAAAACCGTACACCAAAAACAATCCTACCCAAAATTCCTACCCCATAGTGGTCTCTTACATGGGGTATGATTGCTTTTGACTATGGTCTCTTACATGGTGTATGCTTGTTTTTGACTATGGTCTCTTACACGTCGTCGAATTGTTTTTCACTATGCTCTCTTACATGGGGTAGGATTGTTTCTGGTGTACAGTTTTTCATTTATTGATATGCTCTGATGTTGTGCTCTGCTGTTGTACATGTCTACTACAGTCTCTTACATGGGGTAGGAATTTTGGTGTACAGTTTTGCAATTATTTGATATGTTTTGATATTTGTATACAAGTCTAGACAAAAACAAACAATCAGATTTTTTGATTTGTTTAAGATCTTTTTGTTTTTAAAGATTTTTTTAGGTCCAAACGCGTTCCTTCAACCTTTGTTTCAATACCGTTCTTCTAGTTACAATTGATTGCAAAGCGGGTCCTGATATGGTCTGGGATGTCGTGTTCTAAGGTGGATATAATATATCGGCATGGAATGTCTTCGATTCCTAGCACACATTCTCTAATTCACAAAAAGCGGAGTATACATCTGTCATGATGCTATGCATAACGTTCACGCACTAATTTTCACGCACAGTGCCGTAACCAGACATAAACTGACACCGAGGCAAATAAATATATTGGGTGAGAAGTGGGTCGTGGGTCGGGGAGGGCAAGGGCGGATCCGGGGGGTATGGGTGCACCAGGCTAAAATCTGAAAAGTAATAATTATATGCATATAGTGAGCTTTTGTTGGTTGGGGTGTACAGGTGGTAGTGGGATGGGTCTAGGGGCGGGTCCAGTGCGGGCACCGGGAGCACCCCTACCTAAAATCTGAAACGTATGTACTTTGATTGTTCTTTGGTTGTTAGTTAGGCAGTGGGGTGGGGGCATGGGCGGATCCAGTTTGCATAAATCCATAAAATAAAGTCTTCTTACTTTAGAAAACATCTGGGGAGCATGCACCCTCCTCAGGGGCGGATAAAGGATTTGACATTGGGGGTGGAGCGCAAGTTAAAAAAACAACAAGTTATAACCAAAACACACGCACTCACGCACGCACTCAAGTTAAGGGGTGATGCGCAACTTTAAAAAACACTATTTACAGCCAACCCACAACCACTGCCCCCTCCCCACAAAAAAACACAAACAACACTCAACAGCAACAACAACAAAAAGCACAAAGCACAAAACAACAACTATTTTTGTCACATAATGCGTACAAGTCACATATTGCATATTAAGTTTTGACGCATTATATGAATAATCACATTCGCCTCCTATTTATAAAATAATTAGGAAGTAGTAACGGCTTAGGAAATAAACAGTAGGCGAATGTGAGAATACATACAGGGGAGAAGCCATATAAATCAAATATATTAAGCCATTCTGTTATATTTCGTTAAATGATAGCAAGTGATAATGTCTAGGTGATGTGAGAGATATCCTGATAAGAAAAATGCGATGTCTCTGTCATCTGTTAACTTTCATTTTGTTCCCCGTGAGGTTCCTATTTATAAAATAATTAGGAAGTAGTAACGGCTTAGGAAATAAACAGTAGGCGAATGTGAGAATACATACAGGGGAGAAGCCATATAAATCAAATATATTAAGCCATTCTGTTATATTTCGTTAAATGATAGCAAGTGATAATGTCTAGGTGATGTGAGAGATATCCTGATAAGAAAAATGCGATGTCTCTGTCATCTGTTAACTTTCATTTTTGTTCCCCGTGAGGTTGCGGGGTAGACCCCCACCCCCACCCCCACACACACATTCATATTCATTTTGTCATTTTTTATCATGCCCATCATGACACCGCGTATGCAAACGTGGAAACGTGGCTCCATCGTAAATGGAGTGTCTATTATAGAATTTGCAGCAATTCTGCAGTTTTGCAGGTAAGAAGGTTCTAGGCCCAGTCTTCATATTTTATCTTCATGTAAATGGAGGATGAGCCTGGCGCGTTCGTTCCTGTTAGGCGTCATATAAACGTTCATGTGTTGTTGCTCCTTAAAACACAAATCAATTCAATTAACTTTTTTAAACAGTAGTCGAATGTGAGTATGCATACAGGAGAGAAGCCATATAAGCTACATACATTAAGATATTAGGCGATGTGAGAGATGTTTCTATTGTCCTTTAATTTTCCGAATATGCCTAGTTACTCATTTTAGCAAAGTAGAAGTTACTAGTGCTAATTAACTGCTATACCAGCCGCAATTACGCATTAATCGTGGATATGAATGTGTATGCTCTTTTTTAATTCAAATTTCCTAAGCAGTTATTACTTTCTAATTAGAAGTAGAAGTTACTAGTGCCTAGGAATTAACTGAACTATTAGCCGATACATTGAGTATACAGGAGAAATTATACCATAGTATATGGTGGAGTGCGTGGTTCAGTGGTAGAGCGCCGAACTTCAGATCGAAAGGTCGTGGGTTCGATCCTCGTCATGGCCATGTTATTTATCCTTGAGCAAGATAATTAATCCACATTGCTTAGTACTGGTTCTACCCAGGAAACCTGCACATAATCTTCGAAAGGAGGTGTTGCAGTATCGATAGATAGTATACCATTTAACGAAATAAAAACTTAATATATGTGACTTGTTTGGATTTTATCCTGCATGAATACACACATTCGCCTACTGTTTAAAATAATTACACTTAAAGGGTGTTAGAGACATCTCTCACATCGCCTAGACATTACCACTTACTATTTTTAAAAAAACAAAACTGTCTTTTAGCTTAATTATCACCTCTTTCTTCTATAATGTACCAGTCGGTTTATTTGCAAGAACACGATTTATTAATTACATGTGAATTGATGAATACTTTTGGTATATTATTTGTTACCTTATCAAACCATATACAAATGCATAGGGAATCTGCATATCATATAAGAACAATGTTCGTGTGGGGTGTGTGTTGTGGGGGTTGCGGGGAGGGACATACTCTACCCACCCCTTTCAGATTAGGGGAGAGGTGCTGTCCCCGCTGTTCCTAATTATAGATACTACACACGGTCTAGTCTAATTATCATGGCAGCATCGTTTCCGAGGAAAGCTCCACGGCATTTTGCCTCATTAACACAGAAATTCAAAGAGATATGTCATTGCCCGAATAATGAAAGGTCATTTGCCCAAAACCCTCACTCGGAAAAAAACATTGCTTGCAATTGTTAGAGTAAGCGAAATGACAAGTGTGCGTACTCACTGGTGAGAAACCGTTTAAGGTACCATATCAGAGTTTATGAATATATCGTCCCATTCGCGTATCAATCAATTCACCTAATCAGTTTATTATGTCCCTCAGAACTGTACTGGCGCTATCTGTATTGATATTGTCCTTGAGGACAGTACTGAACCCAGAGAAGCTGGCAGGAGATATTTTCACAAAGATTAGTATTGACTGTATACGTTTATTGTTTCGCTGAGGACTGTACTGACACACGATTTAAAAGAGCCTTATTACATTGAAGCAGACCATTTCTAAAAATAAAAACATCCTTTAGTTTAAATACCACACATTTTTTCTGTCATTATAAAGTACCAGTAGCTTTATATGCAAGAACATGATGTCTAAGTACAATGTGACATGATTAATACTTTTGGTATATTCTAGCAGCGAGAATAGTAGCTCTTATGGTGCATACGTACAACAGAGTTACTGTGATGCCCTTTTAGAATAAGTAGGTATCAGGGTCGACCATATCAAGACAGGTTCATGAAGAGATCAAGCAATGCATGCATAAACAGCCGCCATACAGCAATAGATTAAACGTTAACAACCAAGCGTGCATGCATAAAACTCACCAACGAGAAGAATACCTCATCGATCTAGACATTTTCGTACGACTAGTTAATGTTTTTCAGGTGAATATCTCTGGAATTTTTACATTTCGACATATCTCGCGCTGACACGTATTCTGTGTTTTGAAACTTAAACCCGAACACAGCTAACACAAATCGACAACATTAACAGGCAAACGTCAGATATGTGAGTAGGTTGAGTTTCCAAGTACGAAACAAGACGAGGTGCGGGGAATATACTCTGTCAACCCGTCTCAGGTTATGGGGAGAGGTGCTAGCCACTGTTCTTTTTTTAAACTACACACATTCATTTCTGATTATCATGACAGCCGCTTTTGATGAATGACCGTTCACTATTCGGGCAAGGTACATGTACTGTGAAACTGCCATCCTTCGAAGGGGATGTTAAGCCGCTGACCAGGCCTATGTACAGGAAGGGCCACACCTTATATAAGTATGCTCCTTACACATTTTGATGTAATTTTCTGTGTTAATCAGTGACAACATGCCAGCAAAGCCTTCCTCGGAAACGAACTCACTTGGGGAAAAAACATTGCTTGCAAACAGGTAGGGTAAACAAAAAGACAAGTATGCATACACAATGGTGAGAAACCGTTTAAGGATATGACTATATTGTCCCTTTGGTCTTTCAAGGAAGTGACCTAAGCAATTTATTTTGTCCTTCAAGACTTTAGTGACGCTAATTCTTGAAATTGTCCTTGAGGAAAGTACAAAAGCCATGGAAGCCAGTAGGTGATATTTTCGTAAAGTTTAGTAGTACTGACTGTATTCGTTTTAGGACAGCACTAACGCTAGCCGGCGATATTGCCCCTGAGGACAGTACTAACGCTAGCTGTTGATATTGCCTCTGAGGACAGTACTAACGCTAGCTGTTGACATTGCCCCTGAGGACAGGACTAACGCTACCTGTTGATATTGACTTATGGGCGGTACTAACTGTAGCTGTTGATAGTATCCCTATAAGACGCTGGCTGTTGATATTGTTCATGTGGATGTTAAAGACAATAGCTGTTGATATTGTAGTTCTACAGCTAGCTCTTGATAACGCCCCCGAGGACATTACTAACCATAACTGTTGGTATTACACTTCGGACAATACAAACGCTGGCTGTTGATATTGCCCTTGAGGACAATACCAACGCAGGCAGTTGATATTGCCTTTGAGGACAGTACTAACGCTAGCTGCTGATATTGCCTCTGAGGACGGTACTTACGGTAGCAGTTGATATTGCCTCTGGAAAGCGGTACTAACGCTATATGCTGAAATTGGCCAAGAAGACAGTATAAACGCTACCTGTTGATATTTCCCTTTAGGGCAGTAATATAAGTGGCTATTGATATTGCCAATGAGGACAGTGTTAAAGCTAGCTGTTGATATTTTCCATGAGGACAAAATTAACGCTAGCTGTTGATATTGACCCTGGGGACAGTACTAACGCTATCTGTGGATATAGCCCATTATGACAGTCTTAACGCTACCTGTTGATATTGCTCATGTGCACATTACTAACTCTGGCTATTGATTTTGACACTGAGGACAATACTAACGCGGGCTGTTGATATTGTCCCTGAGGACATTACTTACGCTGGCTGTTGATATTGCCCATTAAGGACAGTACTAACGCTGGCTGTTGATGTTGCCCATTTGGACAGTACTAACGTCAGCTGTTGATATTGCCCCTGAGAACAGTACTAACGATAGCTGTTGATTTTGACCCTGTGGACATTACTCACACTGGATATTGATGTTGCCCCTTAGGACAGTACTAACGGTGGCTGTTGATATTGCCCCTAAGAACAATACTAACGCTGGCTGTTTATACTTCCCCTGAGGACATTAATAACGCTGGCTGTTAATAGTGTCCATGAGGACAGTACTTACTCTGGCTGTTGATATTGTCAATGAGGCAAATACTAACGCTAGATGTATATATTACCCTTAGGACACTACTAACGCTCACTGTACTGATATTGCCCCTGGGGCGAGTATTAACGCTGGCTGTTGATATTGCCAATGACGGCAGTACTAACGCTGGATGTGAGGACAGTACTAATGTTACCCATTGATGTTGCCTAACGCTGGCTGTTGATAGTATCTCTATGGTGGTTAAAACAAAGGCTGATGATAGTGCACATGTGTATGTTAAAAACACTAGCTGTTTGTTTCGATATGGACAGTACATATGCTAGCTGTTGATACATGTGCAAGTTACTGACTAGCTGTTGACACTGCTCCTAAGGATAGTTCGAACGCTAGCGTTTGATAGTGCCCCTGAGGACATTATTAACGCTGGCTGTTGATATTGACACTGAGCACCATACTAACGCAGGCTGCTGATAATGCACATTAGGACAGTACTAACGCTAGCTGTTGATATTGCCACTGAGGACAGTACTTACGTTAGTTGTTGGTATTGCACTTCAGGACAGTACTAACGGTTGCTGTTGATATTGCAACTGAGGACCATACTAACGCAGGCTGTTGATCTTGAGGACAGTAATAATCATAGCTGTTGATATGGCCCCTTAGGACAGTGATTTCGATAGCTGTTAATATAGCCCATGAGGACAGTGTTATCGATAGCTGTTGATATTGCCCCTGAGGACAGTGTTATCGATAGCTGTTGATATAGCCCCTGAGGACAGTGGTATCGATAGCTGTTGATATTGACCCCGAGGACAGTGTTATCGATAGCTGTTGATATAGCCCCTGAGGACAGTGTTATCGATAGCTGTTGATATTGACCCTGAGGACAGTGATATCGATAGCTGTTGATATGGCCCCTGAGGACAGTGTTATCGATAGCTGTTGATATGGCCCCTGAGGACAGTGTTATCGATAGCTGTTGATATAGCCCCTGAGGACAGTGTTATCGATAGCTGTTGATATTGCCCTTTAGGACAGTGTTATCGATAGCTGTTGATATTGCACCTGATGACAGTGTTATCGATAGCTGTTGATATTGACCCTGACGACAGTGTTATCGATAGCTGTTGATATGGCCCCTGAGGACAGTGTTATCGATAGCTGTTGATATGGCCCCTGAGGACAGTGTTATCGATAGCTGTTGATATGGCCCCTGAGGACAGTGTTATCGATAGCTGTTGATATGGCCCCTGAGGACAGTGTTATCGATAGCTGTTGATATTGACCCTGAGGACAGTGTTATCGATAGCTGTTGATATAGCCCCTTAGGACAGTGTTATCGCTAGCTGTTGATATGGCCCCTTAGGACAGTGTTATCAATAGCTGTTGATATGGCCCCTTAGGACAGTGTTATCGATAGCTGTTGATATTGACCCTGAGGACAGTGTTATCGATAGCTGTTGATATGGCCCCTGACGACAGTGTTATCGATAGCTGTTGATATAGCCCCTGAGGACAGTGTTATCGATAGCTGTTGATATTGCCCCTTAGGACAGTGTTATCGATAGCTGTTGATATTGCCCCTGAGGACAGTGTTATCGATAGCTGTTGATATGACCCTTAAGGACAGTGTTATCGATAGCTGTTGATATAGCCCCTGAGGATGGTGTTATCGATAGCTGTTGATATGGCCCCTCAGGACAGTGTTATCGATAGCTGTTGAAATAGCCCCTGAGGACAGTGTTATCGATAGCTGTTGATATTGCCCCTGAGGACAGTGTTATCGATAGCTGTTGATATTGACCCTGAGGAGAGTGTTATCGATAGCTGTTGATATGGCCCCTGAGAACAGTGTTTTCGATAGCTGTTGATATAGCCCCTGAGGACAGTGTTATCGATAGCTGTTGATATTTCCCCTTAGGACAGTGTTATCGATGGCTGTTGATATGGCCCCTGAGGACAGTATTATCGATAGCTATTGATATTGACCCTGACGACAGTGTTATCGATAGCTGTTGATATGGCCCCTGAGGACAGTGTTATCGATAGCTGTTGATATGGCCCCTGAGGACAGTGTTATCGATAGCTGTTGATATGGCCCCTGAGGACAGTGTTATCGATAGCTGTTGATATTGACCCTGAGGACAGTGTTATCGATAGCTGTTGATATAGCCACTTAGGACAGTGTTATCGCTAGCTGTTGATATGGCCCCTATGGACAGTGTTATCGATAGCTGTTAATATGGCCCCTTAGGACAGTGTTATCGATAGCTGTTGATATTGACCCTGAGGACAGTGTTATCGATAGCTGTTGATATGGCCCCTGAGGACAGTGTTATCGATAGCTGTTGATATTTCCCCTTAGGACAGTGTTATCGATGGCTGTTGATATGGCCCCTGAGGACAGTATTATCGATAGCTATTGATATTGACCCTGACGACAGTGTTATCGATAGCTGTTGATATGGCCCCTGAGGACAGTGTTATCGATAGCTGTTTATATGGCCCCTGAGGACAGTGTTATCGATAGCTGTTGATATTGACCCTGAGGACAGTGTTATCGATAGCTGTTGATATAGCCACTTAGGACAGTGTTATCGCTAGCTGTTGATATGGCCCCTATGGACAGTGTTATCGATAGCTGTTGATATGGCCCCTTAGGACAGTGTTATCGATAGCTGTTGATATTGACCCTGAGGACAGTGTTATCGATAGCTGTTGATATGGCCCCTGAGGACAGTGTTATCGATAGCTGTTGATATAGCCCCTGAGGACAGTGTTGTCGATAGCTGTTGATATTGCCCCTTAGGACAGTGTTATCGATAGCTGTTGATATTGCCCCTGAGGACAGTGTTATCGATAGCTGTTGATATGACCCTTAAGGACAGTGTTATCGATAGCTGTTGATATAGCACCTGATGATAGTGTTATCGATAGCTGTTGATATGGCCCCTCAGGACAGTGTTATCGATAGCTGTTGATATAGCCCCTGAGGACAGTGTTATCGATAGCTGTTGATATTTCCCCTTAGGACAGTATTATCGATGGCTGTTGATATGGCCCCTGAGGACAGTGTTATCGATAGCTGTTGATATTGCCCCTTAGGACAGTGTTATCGATAGCTGTTGATATGGCCCCTGAGGACAGTATTATCGATAGCTGTTGATATTGCCCCTTAGGACAGTGTTATCGATAGCTGTTGATATGGCCCCTGAGGACAGTATTATCGATAGCTGTTGATATTGACCCTGAGGACAGTGTTCTCGATAGCTGTTGATATAGCCCCTGAGGACAGTGTTATCGATAGCTGTTGATATTGACCCTGAGGACAGTGTTCTCGATAGCTGTTGATATGGCCCCTGAGGACAGTGTTATCGATAGCTGTTGAAATTGACCCTGACGACAGTGTTATCGATAGCTGTTGATATGGCCCCTGAGGACAGTGTTTTCGATAGCTGTTGATATGGCCCCTGAGGACAGTGTTATCGATAGCTAATGATATGGCCCCTGAGGACAGTGTTATCGATAGCTGTTGATATTGCCCCTGAGGACAGTGTTATCGATAGCTGTTGATATTGACCCTGAGGACAGTGTTATCGATAGCTGTTGATATTGACCCTGAGGAGAGTGTTATCGATAGCTGTTGATATGGCCCCTGAGGACAGTGTTATCGATAGCTGTTGATATGGCCCCTGAGGACAGTGTTATCGCTAGCTGTTGATATGGCCCCTTAGGACAGTGTTATCAATAGCTGTTGATATAGCCCCTGAGGACAGTGTTATCGATAGCTGTTGATATTGCCCCTTAGGACAGTGTTATCGATAGCTGTTGATATTGCCCCTGAGGACAGTGTTATCGATAGCTGTTGATATGACCCTTAAGGACAGTGTTATCGATAGCTGTTGATATAGCCCCTGAGGATAGTGTTATCGATAGCTGTTGATATGGCCCCTCAGGACAGTGTTATCGATAGCTGTTGATATGGCCCCTGAGGGCAGTGTTATCGATAGCTGTTGATATTGCCCCTGAGGACAGTGTTATCGATAGCTGTTGATATGGCCCCTGAGGACAGTGTTATCGATAGCTGTTGATATAGCCCCTGAGGACAGTGTTGTCGATAGCTGTTGATATTGCCCCTTAGGACAGTGTTATCGATAGCTGTTGATATTGCCCCTGAGGACAGTGTTATCGATAGCTGTTGATATGACCCTTAAGGACAGTGTTATCGATAGCTGTTGATATAGCCCCTGATGATAGTGTTATCGATAGCTGTTGATATGGCCCCTCAGGACAGTGTTATCGATAGCTGTTGATATAGCCCCTGAGCACAGTGTTATCGATAGCTGTTGATATTTCCCCTTAGGACAGTGTTATCGATAGCTGTTGATATTGCCCCTGAGGACAGTGTTATCGATAGCTGTTGATATGACCCTTAAGGACAGTGTTATCGATAGCTGTTGATATAGCCCCTGATGATAGTGTTATCGATAGCTGTTGATATGGCCCCTCAGGACAGTGTTATCGATAGCTGTTGATATAGCCCCTGAGGACAGTGTTATCGATAGCTGTTGATATAGCCCCTGAGGACAGTGGTATCGATAGCTGTTGATATTGACCCCGAGGACAGTGTTATCGATAGCTGTTGATATAGCCCCTGAGGACAGTGTTATCGATAGCTGTTGATATTGACCCTGAGGACAGTGATATCGATAGCTGTTGATATGGCCCCTGAGGACAGTGTTATCGATAGCTGTTGATATAGCCCCTGAGGACAGTGTTATCGATAGCTGTTGATATTGCCCTTTAGGACAGTGATATCGGTAGCTGTTGATATTGCCCCTTAGGACAGTGTTATCGATAGCTGTTAATATAGCCCCTGAGGACAGTGTTATCGATTGCTGTTGATATTGCCCCTGAGGACAGTGTTATCGATAGCTGTTGATATTGACCCTGAGGACAGTGTTATCGATAGCTGTTGATATGGCCCCTGATAACAGTGTTATCGATAGCTGTTGATATTTCCCCTTAGGACAGTGTTATCGATGGCTGTTGATATTGGCCCTTAGGACAGTACTATCGCTAGCTGTTGATACTGCCCCTAGGAACGGTACTAAAATTAGCTGTTGATATTGCCCCAGAGCCTGTGTTTATGGCCTCTGAAGACAGTACTAACACCAACTGCTGATATTGCCCCTAAGGACGGTACAAACGCCAGCTGTTGATATTGACCGATGGCTGTTGATACTGCCCCTATGGACGGTACTAAAACTAGCTGTTGATATGGCCACAGAGGACAGTACTAACGCTAGCTGTTGATATTGCCCCTTAGGATAGTACTATCGCTAGATTTCGATAATATCCCTATGGATGTTTAAACGCTGGCTGTTGATATTCCCGTGAGGTCAGTTCTTACGTCAGCTGTTGATATTGCCCATGAGGACACCACCACAAGTGTCCCTAATGTGTTTTTTCCCTAATATGTTTTTTCCAATGAATTAGACACGTGTCCTTAATTCGACCGAATTACATTACGCGGTCCGAGTATTAACTTTTATACCCATCTAACCCCGTCTCCAAGAAGTGAAAACGGGGTTGGCTGGGGTATGGAATAAAACCTTAATTTTGGCTTTAAAAAAGTGTATATTGTAAAATTAAAACATTTAATAGGTAATTGTAAACAGGTTATTGCGTTATTTCAGTAAAACATGTTTTTAAACGTGTTTTATTGTCAAAAATATCCGTTATAAAATCCTGCTAATATAAGCTTTCCCATCGCTTAATGGTATTAAGGCGGGACCACGTAATGAGGGACACGTGTGCGTAATTCGGTCTGGCTCAAATACGGTTCCACAGACCACTTTGTATAGCACTGATCATGGGAGGTATATTACCTTTGATTTTCAATATATGTTTGCATATATAGGCCTTGAGCCAGGACCCAAAATTTTCGATATTGTTACCAAATGGACAAATTATACCATCACTTTTTGAAAAGAGCAATGTATAGATTACATTTTTCCATGATAGCAATCTGGAACAGGTAGCTTATATAAAAAAAATCGAACATTAATAGGTTATCATTGTAGCACTTTCATATAAGTTTTTGATGTTCATTTTTGAATGTCATGCTTGTGTGAATAATTATTGATGTACTTTTTAAAGATGTGCTTAAGTTTACAATTCATTGAGTTACATAAAGCGTAAATAAGCTCTTTTTAAGCACTGAATTCAGTTTAAAATCTCTATTTTGCTTCAAATTAGAAGTCAATTTACCCCACCCACTATTGACACATTTTTATGCATTTAGATTAGTTAATATTTCTTACAATATATGTGTAAACTTGTAAGAATCAGTAATTTACAACCTTTCTACATGATTTAAATAATATAATATGAATAAGGGATTGTTATGATATATTGATGAAATGAAGTACTAAGCAATGTTCATGGCATTGTACATATGTGTTCAGTAAGCCTGATAAGTTGAGACATATGCCAAACTGGAAGTATAAGTAACTGCAACATAAATAGTATTAACATGTTCTGATACACACATATATTGCACAGACGACACATAGTCCAAAGAATTCTAGATAAAGGAAATGTGCGGTTTAACGTGTTTTTTTAACAAAAGTCTTTTTTAGGTGTATGCGTCATGGCAATACTTATTATGATTACACATTTGGATTATGTATTACACATAAATACATGAATTAAACATTGCATATTGCAACGCAAAATCTTAAAAGTTATTTTAATACTTTTTAATTACAATTTATGCATATTTTAAGTATTTTTACACCTGAATTACCCCACCCATATACAACACAATGAAGAATTCTGCATATGACACGTAAAAATAGTAATATATGCATTTGCACGAACCATTTTTGTGTTACTGAAAAAAGAATAGACGAAGATGAATTGATTTGAATTGGGGTTTTACGGCGCACCAACACAAACATGTTATATGGCGCCAACAGGAATGAACATTCGACCCGGCTCACTCTTCCTTAACATCTAGATAAAAATTTGCACAATGTGCCCAGAACCTTCTTGCCTGCAGAACTTCAGAGTTGCTGCAAATTCTGTAGTAAACTCTCCGTTTTTCGCTGGAGCCACGATCAATGCCGCCGCTGAAGTAGCACCTGCTATTTGTTAGTAATGGTGCAGTTGTTACAATATCACCTGCTTAGGATATGTATCTAAACATACGTTATGATGTCCTCCGTACTTGATTTAGAGTATGGAATTAACCTAGGATAGTAAGCATTAATCCTACTTTTGCGCATGCAAGTGCAAGTGGAATGATAATTACCTAAAAAAGAAGGTGTATTGCCAATGAAGAGAGAGAGGGAGGGTGTGTGGGGGCGGGGAGTGGGGGGTGGGGTTGGGGGTGGGGGGGAGGTGGATATATTATATAGGCATTTAGGAACCTGTCCTACTGACGAATAGACACCTATGTTTCTTTAACATGATCAGAGAAAAAAACAAGCGATACACGGGATCGCCTGGTTTACGTCCCAATCCGAGAACACACCGACAAAATTTACTAGCTCCGGTGAGGCTTGAACCAGGGTCCTCTGAATTTAAAGTCCCCCGTGCTATCCACTGCATCAACAGGCTGTATGCGATCAAGCAGTATGACTGCATTAAAGTACATACAACTAACATGTTAATCCTTCATAAAGGTTATATCCAAGAAGCTGGGTTCACAACGGTCTCTCTTATCTAGCAAGTTAGCACCAAGTTCTTGTATTCGAGTTGCAATATGCCTGCAAGCCTTATATATGCCCAGCTCATTGCTGTTTTGATAAACTTGGCAATTGATGCCTTGTGATAAAACAGGACAATTAAGAAACACCTAAAAATCGACAGTTAAACCGTAAAATGCCTTTTCTTTTTCTTTCTGTTTTTTTTTTTGCAATTTGTTGAAAATGCAGTGGTCTACTTTGTGATTTTAGTTCGTGGATTTATTCAATATGCGATTTGTAAACATGGTTAGGTCTTCATAATGGAATACCTTATCAAAAGTCACATTCTCTGTATATTTCAGTTCGCTTCAAATGATTTTATGAAAAGTGTACAACTTCAAACCATAAATAAGAGACCCACTCGCCTTGTCTCAAAGTGCTCTCATGTTTTAAGAAACAACAACAATTTCTTTATATAAATCTGTGAAACTGTGACCCCCGTAGAGGCCATATTTGACCCCATTGTCGCCATTTGAACAAACTAGGTAGAGGATTATAAGCTTATGGTGCATGCGAACTATTATTTAGCTTTTGAAGTATCAGAGAAGCTGTTTGAATATGTTTTCCTATATAATTCAATGTTATAGTGTGAACCCCGGGACAGGGCAAAATTTGATTCCAGGCTTGATTCAAGGGACACCATTTAAATTATTTGGTACAGGACAATAATCTTAAGCTACATGTAGCTTATAACACCTCTAGCTCTTGTCGTTTCAGAGAAGATGTTTATAGACGTTCCTACATAACTCTATGTAAATATGTGACCCCACGGGACCGGGCAAAATTTGACCATAAGATCACCATTTTAACAAAATAAATTGGTAGATATCGATACTCTTATGCTACATTCATCGTATTAGACCTCTAGCTCTTGTAGCATCAGAAAAAAAGAATATTTTTATGGACTTTCCTATATAACTCTTTGTAAAACTTTAACCCCAGAACTGGGCCATAGTTGGACACAGAGTCACGATTTGAACAAAAGTGACCCATGGGGCGGAGCCAGATATGACCCCAGGGTCAACATTTTAACAAACGTGCTAGTGGATCATAAGCTTATGCTTCATGCATAATATGGGACCTCTAGCTCTTACAGTTTTAGAGTAAATCATTTATTTTTTAAAGATTTCCTATATAACTGTATGAAAAAATGTTACCCCCGGGGCTGGGCCATATTTGACCCTGGGGTCGCTATTTTATAAATACTTCGTGGAGGACCCTAAATGTATAATACATGCAAAATATTAGACCTGTAGCTCTTCTAATTTCAGCGAAACGATATTTTTTAAAGAAACAAGAGTTTTGCTTAAAAGGGGGAGATAACTGTAATAACAGGAATCAGTTACACTGTTCACACTGCTATCATGGATTTTTTGTTTATCTACAAGGTACTCAATAACATGGTGGTACTAGTAAGAATTTGTCCCTTGAGATGGTAACAAAAAAGTGTATGGCTCACGGTCTAATACTAGTATCATTAAATGAACTAGTTTAAACTATCGGTTAAGAATGTCTTCATTTCCTTATGTTGGTATCATTGGTATGTGTGATGCTTGGTGCTATTATACATGTCCTACTACAGTTATATGTTGCCTTTCACTTATAGAGATATAATTCATTAATTGTTTATTAGAAGCAATGTCTCATTACTTTCCCGATTACAGAAAAAGTAGTCTCTGGTTCAAGAATCAATAACATTGTGATTAAACATGAATGTTGTATTTAATTATTTATTTAGTTTTATTTATCTTTATGTATGTATATATGAAAGTATGTATGTGTGAAAGTATGTATGTGTGTGTGTATGTGTGTATGTGTTTGCGTGCGTGCGTGCGTGAGTGCATGCGTAAGTGCGTCCGTGCGTAAGTGCGTGCGTGCGTGCTTCTATGTCTCAGCGTAGTTACGGGTCTGACACAATGTTATTTATTTGATCTTTGGAGATTTGAGCCCGATATTTATATTTAGATATCGCTGGTACATTTGCAATTGCTTTTGTTTTCTATACTTAATTTTCGATTCGGTGGTCCCACTACTCCGGTCGATAAAAGGCTATGGGTACTGTTTAACCACTCATAGGATATGTTGTCTGCTTTTTAATTGAGTCTTTCGGCTGTTATTTTTGATACGCAGGCTTCATAACCTCTGGAGCAACTAAATTCCATCTTGTTTATTTTTCTCTTCGGGGCATACAGTTGTGTTAGATACTGGGACGGTATATACTATTGTTTTATGAATATTAAGTTCTGCTATACCCGGCACTAGGGTGAGTGAGCGGTAGCTAGCATATTTCACTACTGTCCATGAACAATCAAACTGAGACAGCAATATTGCATATGTATCGTGTTCTGTCGTTTCAAAAGGTCTACTCTCATACTATTTTAAGTTACATAACGCAGCAGTCGCATACATGCGTCGACCATGACAATGCATTGTGTGATGGTATTATCACATAATGCGTACAGGTCACATATTGCGTATTGAATTTGACGCATTAAATGAATAATCATATTCACCTACTGTTTAAAAATAAATTTCTGTATACCGAATTTAGTTCAGTAGAAGGTATTAGTGCATAATTCCCTCCTGTACCAGACGATGCATATCAGTTTACAAAAGAAATAGGATGGCTCTGTCATCCGTTAATTTCTTTTTAAAACAGTAGTCAAATTTGAGTATACATACAGAGGAGAAGCCGTATAAGCGACAAAAGTTAAGATATTCAGTTATTTTTCGATTAAAAATATTTAGTAATAATGTCTAGGTGATGAGAGAGATGTATTTACTGTCCTTTAAGTTTCCGCATAGCACTAGTTACTCATTTTAGTAAAGTATAAGTTATTTCTGCCTAATTGACTCCTATACCACCCGATGTATATGTGTATACAGGAGAAATACCATTTTCTGATTAGCATGGATATGAGTATATATGTCCATGGTTTTATGTACTAAATAATGCTTGATAAGAACTTGTTTTCTTATTGTACTACCCATTACCCATTAATCGTGGATATGTATGTGTATGCCCTTTTTGACGTGTGTGAAGCTAATTCGTATTTCCAACGAAGTTACTACTT